>CAUYSK010029128.1:0-60642 GCA_963575035.1 Avahi laniger | reverse complement strand
ATAATAAAGGCCATATAATACAAACCAACAGCCGACATCATACTGAACAGGGAAAAGTTGAAATTTTCCCTGTAAGAACTAGAACAAAACATGGATGCTCACTCTCCTCTCACCACTCATATTCAACATAGTACTGGAAGTTCTCACTAGAGCAATCAGGCAAAAGAAAAAAAAAGGCTTCTACATTGGAAAAGAGAAAGTCAAGTTGTCCCTGTTCACCAATAATATGATCTTTTATCTAGAAAAACCCAAAGACTCCACCAAAAAACTCTTAGATTTGATAAATGAACTCAGTAAAGTTTCAGGATTCAAAATCAACACTCAGAAATCAGTAGCATTTCACCAATAATGATCTAGCTGAGAACCAAATCAAGAGGGAAGTCCTATTTAGAATAGCTGCAAAAAACAAAATAAAATACCTGAGGATAAATTTAACAAGGACATGAAAGATCTCTGTAAGGAAAATTACAAAATACTGATGAAAGAATTATACATGACACAAAGAGATAGTTGAAATAATTTGCCAAAGTCACACAACTAATTAGCAACAGAGCCTAACCCAACCAGTCTCTCTATAAAAATGAATTCTAGAGGTAAGTAGTTGCTGAATCACAAAGGAATCCGTAGGCCATGTTAAGCATTTGGATAAGCAATGTGAGTACTTACATGATTTTGTTCATGTTTCAAAATTTGTTCATATATTAATATATAGTAATTATATAACGAATTTGACAGTAATGTACATTTTAAAAACCTGAAATTTAAGTTGTATCCTCTTTTTCTGTCATTATAATACTTTTTAAAAAACATATCTTTGTGTTTAGAGCCAAGATCTAAGCATTTATATACACTCCTGGAAATTCTAATGTCCCCAAACACAAGGGTTTTAAAAAATCTTATTGGGAAAAACATTGAACAATATGATAAAATAAAGATTAGTGTTTTTGTTCGAAGGCTAAGGATGCTTGTCCAAAACCAACTTAAAATGATAGTCTATAAAAAGCAAAGCACAGCAGATAAACCTACTTGAAAATCTCATTTCCATGACAACAGAAACAGAGCATTAAAGGGCCAGCATATCTCTGCAATGCCTTGTCGACATACTCAATCACCCAAAACATTGCCAGGAAAAGGAATAACTTTTTATATACATGCAAAATTATAACTACATATGAACATATGAAAACATGCTGCCTGCTCATAAAAATGGAGGGATAAAAAGCTGATTTTTTAATCATCATAAACAGATTTAACATCTTTTCTATTGATTCTGAAAAATGCAGAAATTAAATATAAGATATAATCTAACATCATATACAAAAATGAGTTTTTGAGTTTTCATATCTGTAATTCAATTATTGTTTTAAAAATGTCCAGTTAATCATTCTGTTTTAAGATAATACAGAATGCTTGTTCATGAATATACATGAGCCAAAGTAATTTTTCATTTTTAAAAAATCAATGTTATTTTATGATATGAGATTGGTTTACAGTCATACTCAGTTTTGGGATTTAAAATTTACTTCCTTTTGGTGTTGCATAGATAAAACATTTAAGAATATTCTGGAAAAATAGCTTTTTTTCTCTTATGGTAACAGCAATTCTTTGTACAGAATTCCTTTTTTTGGATTATGCTTCTACGGCTTCCCAAAGTTAAAAGATTCTCCAAGCAAATTTAGCATTCATCTATATGAAATAATTTTGACTATGCTATTTAAAATAATATACATCACAAATTTTAAAGGTATTATTATGTAACCAAGTTGGGTCATTAAAGCAACCCTGTGTAATGTGGAAAGGGCAGATACTGTTATCAATGTTTTTTCATAGGTGAGATATTTGATGCTCACAAACATTGTATGCTAAGCGGCCGTAAAAAGAATAAATATAATTCTTTATATTTCTATATCCAGCTTTTTTCTACTCTATTAAGCTACATCCCACAGTTCATTTAAAAGATTAAAATTGACATCATAGTTCAATTTAGTTCTACTTTGGTAAGAATGTGAATTAATGGCTTTATGGAAAAAAGAAAAAAAAAGGGCATTCCTAATACCAATCCTTGTTTACCTAAGTATAAGAATGCTAATTACTTATTAACAATTGATGCATTTTTTATTTTGTGCATATGTTTGTATGTATATAAATAAAATATGTAAATATATGCTATATTTACAAATAAATACATATTTATCAAACTTCAAGTAGGAAATCTTTCAGGATTATATCCAGTCTCTGATTTTCTAAAACAAAGAGGTCAATCAATCTACACCCATGAACACAAGAAAAACTATTCGTTGGCCACAAATGACATGCAGAATTTCCTAGATGAAGACCATGTGAGAAAATATAAAGAATAAACAATAATTTCACCTAAAGGCAGGGAGGAATTTACAAACAACTTTGGTTTCTCCAATATAAATGTCTTTCCACTCCACGTTTACTTTTTTCTTGCCACAGAAACTACGTAAGCTAAACCTGGATCTGGCTCCCTACTGAAGAGAGGGCCCCCTCCCAGACACAGGATAATGAGTTAGAAAGCCCTAGATGGGACCCACTGCATTTGTAACCCTAATTCCAATTTGGGATACAAATATAAAGCTGAGTGACCCTCACAATGTCACTTAAACCTGCTGGGTCTCTGTCACAACAGGAGTTTTGGAGATTTGTGAGCCATAAGGAGTCGGGAACCAGGCCAGCTCACAGGCAGGCAACCTATGGAGTTGAACCAGGAGCTATGCCTAGAAGAGCCCACCACTTGGTTTGATGCTCACTGTGGCTATCTACAAATTGTTAACCTTTGAACAATGAGTCCTGCATTTTCATTTTGCACGGGGGCCACAATTATGTAGCCAGGTCTTGGGACAATTGCTTAGAAGCAATTTCATTTGTAAAATAAGGTGACGGGATACATTCATGACTAACAAAGACTCTCTTCTTGACCAAATTTTAGACAGATTCCACTGATCCCTCTTTTTGAGGAGGCTTCCTCCTTGGCCCCTGTCCTTGCTTTCCTTAGGCCAGTTTTATCAAGAATCCTGATAGATGAGTTTAGAGAGAATCCTCCCCACCTTTGATATCTGATCAAGTTCCTCATTCCCACCTTTGATATATGAGTCCTTAGCATGCTTTTTGAAAGACTACTCCTACCCTGATGGCTTTCCTTAGTAATTTTTCATCCACTGATCACCTCCCTCTGCTCCTCAGTGGTAAATCCCAAGCTCTCTTTGCTATATTCAGAGTTGGGCCTAATGTCTCTTCCCTGTTGCAATAGTCTTGATCCCCATTGCGATAGTCTTCAATAAGATCTGCTTTATCATTTTAACAAGTGTCTGAATAAGTTCTTTTAACATGATAAATATGAAATCATCAGTCAAATCTCTGACCCTGAATAAAACTCTGACCTCAAACACAGAACTCATGGGGCTCCCAGTGCTAGTGGAGAAGACAGAGCTAGTCTCTCAAATTCTTCCTGCCACAAGGCTGAGTAATCTCAAACCACTTTGCCCTCTGTCCACATTACTTTTACTAAAATGATAATGCTGTCTTTTGTCAATGTACAAAACCAAAAATGTGAAATATCCTCCTAAGTCTTATTTTGGTCTTGCCTTGATTTGCCCATTTTAGGTTTAACAACAGAACAGTGTTCCTTTCTCTACACAGACTGCAGATGCTCATCTTAATACATAACACCTATTTCACCTTTCTCTTCTTTCCATTCTTTAAAATCCAGTATTATAAGAAATCAAGAAGACCTTAATGATCATCATCCAACTCCCTGACTTCACAGATGATGAAAAGGTGGTTAAAGAAGTCTTGTAGCTTGAACAAAAGCCAAGTTATTTCAAATTAACTATGAATTTATTCAATGTTTCTTTTCTTTTAAATACCTACATCTGATTTTCTTACCACTGTCAAGATTTTACAAGTCTCTCTTGAATTCCGGGTATTAAATTTGTTCTTTAAACTTTTGTTTATGCAATTGCTGCTTCTTATAGAAGATGGGTATAGGTGATAAATATCTTAAGCTCTTTCACTTTTTATAGATATAATGGCTACAGAAAGGGGTTTCATTATATTTTCTAATATTTGCATTTGATCTTGCTCTACACAAGCTTAATTCAGTCCTCTTCTTTTTATAAGGTCAACTAATACCTTTAATAGTTCCAATATCTTGGCATATTGCTTTATAATCAGTAACCAAAAAAAAAGAAATAGCCAATTTTTGTATGACAAAAGTCAATTAAGGACATTTTCTTAGTTAATTACAAAAAAATGTGTGTGTGTTCGTAAAACTTTCTTTCCTAGCAGTGGGTCTATGCAAATGAGATATAGTATTTTGTTTTTAATAGCTTCTCAATGAAGAGTTTATAATTATAATGAACACACAAAAGTTCTCATCATGAGAACAGCGAGCTCCACATTATTAATTTGAAATGTAAATATGTTACTTACAAGGACAACATGACATTTCTAGCATTTACTTCAATGCTTTACCAACAGGCATAGAACTGAACATTAAATCATTTTAAATGCTTGAATAAATGATACATTGGATTAGTAACTTTTCAGTCACACTAAGTATTCATTTAACTATGTAAACATCTATATGAGCATAGAATTATCATTCTGATTCTGAGCTCATTTTTATCACTTAGTGAGTAAAGCTACATTTAAATCTTTTTGGAAAAAAAATAGAGCAAAATATGCAGGCTCCAGTTCAGATTACTCTTTTCCCCTTTCCTCACCCAGTCTGGTGATAGTTTCTTTTCTTGAAATTTCTGTACTAATTTGAACCTTTCTATTTTCACAATTTCTACCTTTAGTCATCTTTATCTGGATCATATAATAATATCCCAATTAATTTTGATGGTTCATGAGCTTCCTTTTTTAATATTGTCAGGACAATTCCCATAAGCAGGGATTTTTTTATCACGTTTCTCCCATTCTAAAATATTTTCAATGTCTCTCCATTATTTAAATGATTAAATTCATGAATCAGGCTCCAAACTGCCTGTCAAATGTGCATTGCACTACACCTTTCCTCATACTTAAAAGTAGGTACAAATGTGAAAACACGCCACGTGTGTTCAAGCTCTACTCCAAGTCTGGACCACCCACCCCTCCACTTCGCCTTTCCAAATATTAGCCAACCTCACACTCATAACACAACCACCTTCCTATCTGAAGGGCTCTTTTCAAACCCTAATGTGCCATAACATTGTGCCTCTACTCGCAATTCTGCTTGCAGGTTGTTTATTCCCGTTTAACTTATGTATAACAGCAAAAGAAAGGAACTATTATTTCAATGATTCTCAAATTATTGTGCCTAGGGGCCTTTTGACCATCTGATAAAAGCATCTCATCTTCTATGCTAACTCTCTGCAAATGAATATTTGAAAACTTACTAAATTTTGTGCATAGCTTTGTTGTTTCATGAACATGAAATCAGGCTTTAAGGTCATAAAACTTTCAGTTTCAAAACATCTGGACTATGGGAAAGAAAATTCAAACATTGATTCTTCTCTCAAGAAGTTTGGAGAGAGAGGTTCCCAGAGTCAGTGTGGTGAATCAACCTTTGTAACCCTTAGCCAATATGCCCTTACCACACGTTGCAAGCCCTATAATCTGAGAGGCACTCCAGATTAATTAGACATTAAGGAAATCATTATAATTTCTTTTTCAAACAAAAATTATACAGCAAAAAGTTGGTAATAGATATGTACAACTTTTAATATTTAGAAAATATGATTTTTTCTTAGTGATTAAAGAAATGTCTATACTGAAGCATAAAGTCTACTATTAATTCATTAATTCTGCCACTTTGCATGATAATACAAATTCAAAAGCCATTAAAGTAGAACTTTACTCAAAGTGTCAAGAAATTGAGATATAGAATAGTAAATTCAAATAATCTCAGACATGTAGAAATTAAGTACTTTAAAACAAATATACAAAGCTTCCTCATGCTTATTTAATATGCATAACTATAAGATATATATCTCAATGTGACTTAGTCTAAAGACAAAATAATGATACTGAGCTGTTTAATGCACTTGTCTCACATGGCCTCATTTTGAACTCAAAAACTAACAATATTTCTGGAATATTTTTGTTGGCAGTATATGCTGTATGAGCAATGAATTTCCCTTTTTAACTTAAAGTATACTAAAACATATAGAAAAAGACATAATGCAGATAGTTTCCAAACCAAAAAGGTAACTCAGGATAGAAATAAGATGCAGTTTGGTCTAATAAAAAGACATAAAATTGATTTTTGTCTTGACTGTTATTGGCGTATATAAATGCTACTGATTCGTGTGCATTAATTTTGTATCCTGAGACTTTACTGAATTCATTTATCAATTTTAAGAATCTCTTGGTTGAATCCTTAGGATTTTCTAGATATAATATCGTATCATCAGCAAAGAGTCAGAGTTTGACCTCTTCTGCCCCCATTTGGACACCCTTAATTCCCCTCTCTTGTCTGATTGCTGTGGCCAGGACTTCCAGCACTATGTTGAATAAAAGTGAAGATAGTGGGCAACCTTGTCTGGTTCCAGTTCTAAGTGGGAATGCTTTCAATTTTTCCCCATTCAGTATGATATTGGCTGTGAGTTTATTGTATATGGCCTTAATAATTTTAAGGTATGTCCCATCTATGCCTATTTTGTTTAAGAGTTTTTATCATAAAAGTGTGCTGAATTTTGTCAAATTCTTCTTCTGTGTCTATTGAGAGAATCATACAGTCTTTGTTCTTGCTTTTATTTATGTGGTGAATTGCATTTATAGATTTGGGTATGTTGAACCAGCCTTGCATCTTTGGGATAAAGCCCACCTGGTCATGATGAATCATTTTTTTGATGTGCTATTGGATTCTGCTTGCTAAGATTTTGTTGAGGATTTTTGCATCTATATTCATAAGGGATATTGATCTGTAGTTTTTTTTTTGTTGTTGTTGTGTCCTTTCCTGGCTTTGGTATTAAGGTAATATTGGCTTCATAGAATGAGTTGGGGAGGATACTATTCTTCTCAATGTTGCAGAATAATTTCTGCAGTATAGATATGAGTTCTTCTTTGTAAGTTTGTTAAAATTCAGGTGTGAACCCATATGGTCCGGGACATTTTTTTGTTGAAAGATTTTTAACTGCTGCTTCAATTTCTATGCTTGATATTGGTCTGCTCAGGAATTCTATTTCTTCCTGATTGAGCCTAGGAAGGTTGTGTGTTTCTAAGTATTTGTCCATTTCCTCCATGTTTTGTAGTTTTGAGGCATATAGATTTTTATAGTATTGAAAGATAATGTTTTGTATTTCTGTGATGTCTGTAGTGACCACTCCTTTTTCATTTCTAATTGAGTTTATTAAAGTCCTTTCCTTTCTAGTTCTTGTCAACCTAGCAAGATGGCTGCCAATTTTGTGTATCTTTTTGAAAAACCAACTTTTGGTTTTATTAATCTTCCGTATGGTTCTTTTATTCTCAATTTCATTTAGTTCTGCTCTGATCTTAGTTATTTCTTTTCTTCTGCTAGGTTTAGAATTAATTTGCTCTTCCTTTTCCAGTTCTTTGAGGCAAGGCAAAGGCATTATACGTGACCAAAATGTTTGTACCCCCATAATATTCTGAAATTAAAAAAAAAGACATAGTTTATTCCATTCAACATATCTAGTAAATGAACTCAAGAATACTTTCCTGCAATACAAATTTTCATGTGAAGTTCCCCATTGGGTGGCCCTCTTTTTTTGCAATGTAGAAATAAAGTTTTTATAATACTTGCTTATGTTACCATTAAAGCAAACTGCTTTTCTTAAGAAGTTCATAGAACAGTAGTCCCACTTATCTGTGGTTTCACTTTCCACTGTTTCAGTGACCTGTAGTTAACTACAGTCCAAAAATATTAAATGGGAAATTCCAGAAATAAACAACTCATTGCTTTTAAATTGCACACAGTTGTGAGTAGTGTGATGAAATCTCACACCCTCCCACTCCAGTCTGCCTGGGACATGGATCCTTCCTTTGTCAGTGGATCCAGGCTGCACATGCTACGCGCATGTTAGTCACTCAGGAGCCTTCTCAGTTGTCGGATCCGCTGTCATGGCATGGCATGCTCCCTGAGCTTATGTCCCAGGAATCCTCCTTTTAGTTCACAATGGCCCCAAAGCAGAAGACTATGATATGATATGATATGATATGATTCCGATATGCCAAAGAGAAGCTTAAAGCTCTTGACTTGATAAGAAAAGAAAAAAATTGTGTGCTACAGTTTCGAAGATTCACAATCAGAATGAATCTTCTATCTGTGAAATTGTGGAGGAGGAAAAAGAAATTCATGCTAGTTTTGTTGTCACACCTCAAACTGCAAAAGTTACAGCCACAGTGTGTGATAAATGCTTAGTTAAAATGGAAAAGGCATTCAATTTGTGAGTGGAAAACATGAATAGAAAACGTGCTCCGATTAACAAAAAACAGGTTCGGTACTGTCATCCACCCGGGCTCTTGGAACCCGGCCCTCGTGGTTAAGGGGGAGCAACTGTGGCTTTCTAACAAAGAACAATGTTCTGCAAATGAAACATTAAATTCTTTAACTCTCTCAAGTTCATATCTTCCTTTATCTTTGCCTGCCACCAATCCCTAGCTCTTTTTCTCCTGTTAATCAGCAGGAAACTCACAGCTCTCTTTCCTGAATAGTTGTCAAAACACCAAGGCTGTAATCTGGTGACTCTGAGAGGGCTAGTGCTGACACTGTCTCCTTGAACATTTGCAGTAAAGTATAATTTTTAATGACAGCTTGTTTTGCAGCTGTCTGGCCTACGTAGTTTCAAAGATAGCAGTCCCTAATGAAAACCCTTTTCCCACATGAATACACTTCCATTTACCTCTGAAAGCCAATGAAATAAAATTTTTCATTCCTTTTGGGACTTATTAGATGAGAGAATTTTTAAATAGAAGGCCCCAGATATTCATTTCTCACTTTATACTTAAGTTCGAAAACTATCCAATTGTCTTACAGTGTTTAAAATCAAATATGTTACATAAAATTCTGAGGTTAAGGAGCCAAACTAAGTTGTAGTTAGTACCTTTAATGGTTTATCTGAAAATACATTATAATTTAGAGGCTAGAGTCAAACAATGAGGATAAATTCTAGCTCTACCTTGGGCTAACCATGGCAATTTTGGAAAGTTATGATCCTGTCCTAGCTTCAATTCCCTTACATGTAAAATGAGAATCTGAATAATTTACTTCCCAAAGAGGAATGTTCTGAAGTTTCAAGAGACCATGTGTACAATACTCTTGGCACTGGTTTTTAGTATATAATAATAAATACTGGCTTTTTAACTAATAAACATAAACACAGAATAAATATTATTGTCATTAAGGAAAGGAGATACTACAATTTTGAATTTTTATGTATCTGTGTGTAAATCAAACTAATATCTGTGCATAAATAAAAGGAAAAGTAAGAAAATAATGAGAAAATGAATATATATGATTCAGATTCAGATGAGAAAAAGTGATAAACCACTCAATTTTAAATTTGGATTTTTTGTTCAACTGATTTGTTAACAGAGATGGTACTGAACTTTCAAAAATGTTATTGCTTGATAATTATTTCTATATATAAAATTTATTAATTTCAATGTTTAATTCACTTTATACATATTTATAGATTTAACACAAATGATATTTAATACAAAAAGAATTTCCTCTCTAGACGTATAAGGCATGTTTCCTAGCCAACAGTCAGTATAAGACTAAGTAATCTGACAGAGAAGCATGGTAAAGACAGAGCATCAAATATGCATGTGCTTCCCAATTCTCCCAGCCCCCTTTTAGTTGGAAGGGACCTGTGACTAATTCTAGCCAGTGGACTATAAGCAGAGCACATGTGTGTTACTTCTAATCAAAAGCCTGGATAGTGGGTATGAGAAGTATGGGTGCTCTTCCACTTTTTTTGGTGAATGTAGTATCACAGAGGTTCAGCCTCCATCAACCCAGTGCCCTGAATAGTACTGTGGAGCACAGTTTCCTTGGTGACCCATATCGAACATGTGGCACCAGCAAAAAATAATCCATTGATGAGTTGGGCTGCTAAGATTGGGAGCTAATTTGTTACTGCAGCATGATCTAGACTGCCCTGATTAATGTTGAAATAGTTTCATTGACAAAGAGGTGAAAACAGTTGTACTACATTAAGAATTATCCCTTGATAATTGCCTTTATCATTAATATTTGGCAATCTCATAAGTTCATTTTCATTTGATAAATATGGATTGGAACTTATGAGCAAGTACTTTTTCTGCTCAAGGTCAGTCAATGTGTAGTAAGAAAAAGAAGACAGAAATCTTTATAATAAAACAAAGAATCATAAGTGCAGATAAGGAGTTAAATGGATTCTGAGAAAAGAAATATTGGTCCTACTACAATATTTCTGGGAAAAGATGTTATGTCATTTAAGTCTGGAGGAACTGGATGTATTTGGACCCGTGTGGACAAGCGGGATATGGGAGTGGAGTAATGGATAATACTCCAGAGAGAGATTGGCACGAGCAAAATCATGAATAGAGAGTAGTGACTAGGTTAGTCTGGAAGCAATGAAAGATGTACATTAAAAAAAAAAAAAGTTGCCATCCACTCTTAAGGACTTCTATAAAAAATAAAAGTAAACCCAAGAATGTTATTGAAGGAAAGATCTGCAGAGAGACAGAGAAACTACTCAGTTTGAAAGAAGACAATCTTCTTTCACATTCTTGAATCTTCTTTCTAAATTCCTAAAGGATTTTAGTCAGGAGAAGAACATGATTCTAAACTTTCCTTTAGAATCTTAAACGATAAAAATCAGGGAACAGAGACATGCCAATTAGAAGTTTGTTGCAATAGCCTCCAAGGGATTTAATAAGAAACTAAATTAGTATGGCAAAGGAGTAACCGCTGGAGTGTAAGACAAAATAAATTGGAACATTTTTGTGAATGCAGATTCAAAAAGTTTGGGAAAACAAAATTCTGGATATGAGGGCAATGGGAAAGGAGGGGATAGAGATCAAAGGATTAATGGATATCATCAGTAAAAACAAACATAAGGAATGCAAGACCACAAATAGGTTTGGGGTAAGAGAACTGGATTTTGGAAATGTCTTTGATATACTAACACAACATGTGGGAAGAAGATAAAGGTGGGTCTGGAATTCAGGAAAGAGGTGGTCTGGGTGACGCATGCTTAACAGCAGCAACAGTCTTCACTTCCCCTCACGTGATCTGAGGGGGGATTTTCATAGACCCCAATATCTCACTATCTGTTTTTCTAATGCATTGAAAGAAATATATATAATGAATATGTATATATTTATATGTGTATATAAAATATATATGTAGGAAGAGCACCTACAAGATGAGGACATTAACAGTTTTTCATATATTTTATATATATAAAATATATATTCCTTAGTTTTCATGTATTACATAAAGAAAATATATATTTATATAATATATAGTATATAATTTATTTATATAATTAATTTATTTATATAATTTATTTATATAATATATACCATATATATTTTTCATGTAGTATATAATACGTGTACTATATAGTATATAACATGTATTTTATGTTATATATTATATATTACATAAATAAAATATATATTTTATATGTAATATATGTAAAAAGCTAATATCCCTATCATGTATGTGTTCTTTCTCTCACTGTCCTATTTTCAATAATTTGTCTTACTAGAAATATTCTTCCTAGGATATAGCATATAACTGCAGTTCATTCTCTTTTTTTGCCTGCCCCTTTGTTTTCTGGAGGCTGTAGTCTCCAAATGAATATTCAGACACTCATGATGTGCAATGGGAGGGAGTAATACTCAGGTTACACTGAAGAGGGAGGAGTGCCCAGTTCTCTGGCGTAAAACAGGGATCGTGGACATGGCGGCTTTGGAGTAAGGAGGGGAAAGGTCACTTCCCCTGACGCAGTTTGCTGCATCTATAGGTGGCAAAAGAGGCAAAGCAATGGCAATTGGCAAGTCCACTTTGCACATTATGGAAATTTAATTCACATTCAAGGGTTTGTTTGGTTTTCAATATAATAATGAATTTAAGTAATTTTCTATTCTCTACTGAGCTACAATCTTTCTCCATTTTCTTTTAGCTTTGAGTAAAGGCTGTTTTATGCAACAGACATGAAAGTGGTGTCTTTAAAAACAACAACAACAAAAGAGGACAACATTCACACACAGGATGAAGCGATGTGAAAAAGAGGTGTTAGCCCCAGGAAGTGACCGGATAGTAAAAGATCAGTGAGAGCAGGAATTCAGAGTAAGAGACAAACACAAGAAAATAAGATCCCAGGGGAGTTGTGCTGAACTCCTCATAATACTCCGAATGAAAGCTTTAGCCATCTTATTAGCTGTTAAATAAAAGAACGAGACCGGAAGTTAAAATGTATATTCCTAGCATTTGGCCTTATTCCTGGGACATAATAGTCACTCCATCTTTGGACTGAATAAATAAGTAGAAATGTGTGAGAACCTTAAGGAGAAAATATTGAGAGAAAACAGAATGGAAAAGATGAAATTTTTCGAAGACCTAAATTTTTTAAAGAGAGTAATGAGAAAAGGAGCTATGAGAACAAGTGATACTTACAGAGATAAATGAATCACCAGACCAAATAAAGATTGGCTTTTAAAAATTTAAGTCTTCTTTCAGAAGACACACCCCTCTTCATTCTTGCTTCATTCTTCATTCTAGTGGAAATTCTAATACAATTTCTGCTTTATTAGAGATAACAAAGAAAAGTGAAACGCCACCCTTGCGTCATGTTATATCTTCATTCCAAGCCCCTGCTGTCTGAAAGCCCTTAGAATACATACTGATAATAAGTGTTTATACTCCGAAATTTGAAAATGTACTTGGGCTTATTTTTTAAAAAAACAAAAGGAATGGGTCTGGAAAATAATTTTGGAGCACCAATTAGATAGCATTTAAGTTTTTCTTCTATTTGCTTAGTATTCTGTTTCCTTTAAAATATAAATAGGAAAGTCTTTTTTTGCTCTCAGAAAAACATAAAGGTGAAAATCTTGAAACTTCAATGAAAATGTAGAAATGCTAATCAAATAAAATATTTCAAATATCCTTACAGCAATATGGAAATCAGAAGAAATATATAACCTTGTTTAAAGCAACTGATAGATTATGTAACATCTAGCAAAGTTCTGAATAAATACTTGATAAACATTTTATCCTCTTATTAACATTGTATTCCAAATGAGCCATCCAGTTATGGCTGGCATCATGCTTCTTCTCAGATCTAACATCCTCTGCTTTAGCGTACACGAATCCTACAAAAGCCTGATTATAAAGAACTACAGAAGATAATTGAATGCTATAGTTAATTGCCTTATTTTTTCCCCATTAATTATAATTTAGGGAAAAATTCTCTAACTACCTTGGTTCAAAGAGATTAAAACACTTGAAGCATAATTTACTATTTCTATTCTTAATAACTGATACATATTTGGAGTGATTATTTCACTTCAACTCACAAAAATTATTGAAATGAGGCTTGTTTTGGCATGATATCAAAAAAGATTATTTAATATAAAAAAACTCTAGAGCTAAGTTTACAAGGAAATACTAACAAAAGACGCTTTTTTTTAATTCCTTTTTATCTGATCTTAACGAAAAACTTGAGTTGAAGCTTTTCACAATATTAAGGAAGTATTAAGTGCAGCACAGATCATACAATAATTGGGAGCTCAAACAAGTCCTTTTTTTTCCTTAGTTTTGCAAAACCACAGAAACAATGAGATCAAGAAGTAAGAAAAACAGGAAATCTTCATTTTTCTTTACAAAGAATTAATAAGATTACCAGTAGAGTCCTTCCATGCTTTTATGTAAGGGGTTATGTTCTAAGGAATTAAAAACGAACAAAAAAGAAATAAAGGAAAAGACCCAACAAATGTGAGTTGTGGCAACCTGAGAACTCACATAACTCTCTGAGGTTTTATTTCTAAGCAGTATTTTTGTGTGAAGATATTATGATATTAGTATTACTTGGTTACCGAAAACAAAAACTGTAAGCCCTCTTAGCAAGTTAAACAATTGTTGTAATCCTAAACACTCTTATGTCATTATCAAAGGGTATTTATACAATATATATTATAATTGTCCACTTTAATTTGAACTAGAGATACCCACTTTACCTTGACATTAAATGCAAGCTGACAATTGACTTAAACATCTCAAAACAAAACAGGAAACGAAGGACTCCCATAAAATAAGAAATAGGATTAAGCACAAGGAAAGCACATTTCTGACTTGGTCAGGTTAACTGAAAATGCTGCTGAACGAAGTGGAATATATTTTGGAAACATGTTTGTGTCACCATGCGATAGCAGAAGATAAGCACATCTAAGATAAAGCCACTGAGATCATCAGTTTCTGAGAAAAAGAATAAAAGGCAAACAAACAAAAAAGAAACAGAAAGGAAGTAAGAGGGACAGGAAGACACGGTAGAGCTGTGTCACCAGAAATTACCTAAAACCTCTTGAACTAAAGGAAGAAAAAAGCCAGAGTCTAATTACATAAAGAATTGTTTTTATCTAATAACAAAGAAAACTTAAACAGGTAAAAGTTCTAGGCTTAAGAGGAAAAAAACCCATCTAATCAATGACTAGTGGATAGACTATTGCTTCAGGGCAAGATGAGTAACTAGGACTGGATTTATCTTCACACCTGAAATATCAAAGATTGAACAAAAAATATTAAACAATGGTTTCCACGACAAAGGACAGCAGATTTCCAACAAAAGACAGAGGTTTGGAATACAAATGAGATGAGACTCATAATTGCCCAGTTTTCACCCTGAAGGAATTTCTAAGCAATGATGCAAAGGAAGGAAATCCCAGGCAGAGTCTGCTGAACTCTCCGAGTTGAAGAGACTGAACTGAGAGTAGAAAGAGACCTAGACAGCAGAAGTTAAAAGGACAGAGTACCGGAGAGAAGAGAGCTGCACAAAGAGAGAAGTATGGAGATCCACACAGGGTCTACCTTGAGTTAATCAGCAGAGTACTGGTACACAAATGCAGGCGAGGAATTTACCAAAGGTCTGGAAAGAACCACCTGAGAGGATTAAAAGGAATAGCACCAATTGCTCACACAGAGCTAGAAATAGTGCCTGTTTCTGCCAGTCAGAGTAGAAAATCTCATAATTCTCAGGGCACAGGGTAGGCTACTGAGAAGAGTTTTGCCACAGCAGTTAAAATGATTTGACAGGACACTGCTCTGATCCCAACTAACAAATCTTAAAAGAATCCTTGAAAGGATTAAATTTTTTGCAAGTAATAACTGCATCTTGGAACACAGTTTAATGATATTACATAAAAAACTATGTGAAAAATTTCAAAAATGTCTAGCAGGTAATCGAAAAATTACCATGCATGCAAAGAAGCAAGAAAATATACCCTCACAAGAGAAAGAAATTGATCAATCTAAATAGAGTCAGATCTGAACTAAATATTAGAATTAACAGGTAAAGATATTAAAAGTCATTACAACTATATTCCAAATATTTAAAATTTAATTTGCATTCGTGATACTTATAGAACTTTACAACAGAAAAAGTGAACCAAAACACATGCATATTTTTAAAGAATAATTGATTAAGACAGAGGATCACAGGAAAAAATGCAGACTGTTGCAAGAGAATCTACCTGCATTACAAATGTGCAAGACAACCTCTCCTAGGAGGTTGAGAATAAGGTGCTGAACAAAATAACTTTGGAAATGATTGGAGTTTGCAGGACAAAAGGCAAAAGGAGATGAACATAAGCACTGTACTCTAGTCTGATACTACTATACACGTATACTGGATCTGAGCAATTATTAACATATAAAAATGGATGGCAGATATTGCACGTCAAGTTTCTCACTATTGGAGTGCAAATTTATAGATCAGCAAGGGAAGGAGGATAGAATGATTCATATGGTAATGGATTAGAGTTGACGATATCTATCAGTAACAATTCATGTTTAATTTAATATAATACTAATGGTACAGACAGAAATATTTATAAACATGTATATATATACATGGGTTAATATATTTATTTTCTCTTTCAGCTGAGAGGGCCTATAAGCAACTCCAGTAACAATGAACACATCTAGCTAGCACACAAGAGCCTCGTGCCCAGCTCTTGGTTTTTAATATCATTCACCAGCAAAAGGAACCAGGGATCGTTGGAGAAATGCCTGATTCTAGGACTGGAGGGTAGGAAATAAACAAGATGAGCCTTGAACATCTTTCAGTGCAAGAAAATAAAGAATTACTTGCAAACTAAAACTGCATCAATAAACACATTGATGATATGTGCAGTTTCCTGAAATAGAAAACCACTAAATAAAAACTAAGGAAATCAGAATAAAATGTGGACTTTGATTAAAAACAATGTATCAATATTAGTTCATTAATTATCATAAATATGCTATACTGATATGTTAATAATAGGGGGTACTATGTATCAATATTAATAATATATGGAAATTCTCTGTACTATCTACTCAATTTTTCTGTAAATCTAAAACTATCCCTAAAAATTAACATGTAAGTATTTTAAAATATAATAGATTAGATAAACAAAAATAATAGCAATGTAATATGTGATTTATATGCATGTAAAAGCTAAAATGTTTGAGAATAAATCTTTGCAGAACAATACATCTCAGTACAAAGACTGAGGGGAGAAATGAAGCATAGAATTGCAAGGTTCTTACAGTATACATGAAGAAGTACAAAATTGTTTGAAGGTAGATTGTGATAAGTTAAATACATATCATAAGCACCAAAACATCCACTAACATAGCAAAATGGTTATAGGTAATAAGTGTGGAAAAGATATAAAATGGAATCAAAAATCAATCAATAAAAGAAAGGAAAAATGGAACAAAGAAAAAGAAAACAAAATAATTAGCAGAATGATAGATTTAAACCTAACCATATCAATAATAATATTAAATGTAAATGGTCTAAATTCTGTAATGTTGTCAGAAAAAGAAATTAAAGAAGACTTAGATCATTGGAGAGACATCCCATGCTAATAGATTTGCAAAAGTTTTGAAGAAACATTTCACCTAAGAAATATATGAATGGTAAATAAACATACAAATACAAATAGACACACAACATCATTATTTATTATGGAAATGCATATTAAAACCACAATGTGATATCGCTACACACTTATTGGAATAGCTAAGATTAAGAAAATTGACCACACCAACTAAGTGTTGGTGAGGATGGGGAGAAAGTGGAACCTCCATGCACTCCTGGTGGAAATGTAAAATGGCAAAATAAACTTTGGAAAACATTTTAGAAATTTCTTAAAAAGTTAAATATACACCAATCACATGATCTGTCCCTCCCCCATCTGGATGTTTACTCAAGAGAAATGCAAGCATACATGCATATTATGACTTCTACAAAAATATCTGTAACAGCTGGGTTTGTAAAAGTTCAAGATTAAAAATAACCTAAATGTCCATGAACAAGAGAATAAATAAATAAATCTGATATATACATAAAATAGAATTCTGTTTGACAATCAAATGAAAGAAATTTTTGAAACATACTACAATATGGATGAATCTCGAAATAATTATGCTTAATTATGCAGGGTGAAATAAGCAAAAAAGGGTATATATTGTATGATTACATTTATCTAAAATTCTAGAAAATGTAAACTAATCTAGAGTGGTAGAAGGAAAATCAGTAATTGCCTGGAAATGGAAGGAGGGGATGGGTGGGACAAGCAGAAATGAAGAAATTTGGAGGAATGAAGAAATTTGGAGGAGGGAGAAGATATGTTTAATGTCTTGATTGTGGTTATGGTTTCATGGATATATAAATAAGTTGAAACCATCAAATTATACACATTTAATATGTGCAGCTTTTGTATGTCAGTTATATTTCAATAAAACTGTTAAAAATATGACTAATCACTAAGAAAAAAACTAAATAAAAAATTCAAAGGAATTTAAGTTAAACCCGCAAAAATCTCAGGGACTGGAGCCTCAAAGTTTGGGAATCAATGACATGTCCATACATTTAAGAGAGAAAAAAAACAAGAGATAGAGGCAATTTAATCTTCTAAAATAATACTACACTGATTAAGTAACATGAAACCAAATATGTGTTATTCACTTTTTATTGAGTATAATTTGTTCCATGAAATTCCTGTCTACTAGAGAAAATATATCCATACCCTTCAATGAGTTCCACCTATACTGTGTGGCATAAGCGCAGAAAGCTGGATGTCCTACAAAAGGAAGGTCCAAATAAACCCAGAAAAATAGTATCTAGACAAGCTTTTCTCTCCACTCCTGACCCACTTAATTCACACTTCCTTGTTAGATTCCTGACCCCAAGAAAGAGGTGATAAGAATATAGATGGGGTGCTTTAGAATTTTCTTCAAGAGTATCCTATATCATGAAATATCAAATGGCTGGAAACTTGATGTCCAAACCAAAACCAGCCATACTGTGTCTCCATGAATTTAAAATAACTGTGAGTAGTATGTTAAGGGCTCTAATGTAAAACATAGAAAACATAAAGACAGATAGAAAATACCAAATATTTGGAAATTAGGCTATATATTTCTAAATAACACAGGGGTCAAAGAAGATATCTCAAGAGAATTTTAAACTATTTTGACATAAATGAATACTAAAATACAACTTAACGAAATTTGTGGGATGTAGAGAAAGAAGTGTCTAGAGGGAAATTGATACATTAAAAAAGAAGAAAGATCTAAAATAATAACCTAAGCTACTGTCTTAAGATACTAGAAAAAGAAGAGCAAATTAAGCCTAAAGTGAACAGAAGAGAGGAGATAACAATGGAAGTAGAAATCAATGAAATTGAAAAGAGGAAAATAGAGAAAAATCAATGAAACCAAAAGCTGGTTCTTTGAGGGAAAAAAAATAAAATTAATAAACCTTTAGCCAGTTTTCCCAAGAATAAAAGAAAGAAAAGACACAAATTACCAGCATCAGAAATGAAAGAGGTCATGATTACTAATTCCATGGGCATTAAAAGGATAATAAAGGGATTCTATGAACAACTCTATGCTCACAAACTTGATAACTTAGATGAAAGTCACAAATTATCAAAATTCACACAAGGAGATACAGACAACCTGAATAGCATGATATTTATTAGAGAAATTAAATCCATAGTTAAAAATGTTTCCAAAAGCAAAAAAAGAAGAAGAGATGAAAGTGTGGCACAGAAAGGTAATACCTTTTTGAAGCCAAATGTGAAAACAGAATATCCAGTCATGCACTATTTAATTAGTTAATTAACTATATATATATATGTGTGAGCAACTTCATCAAGATTGGGCGAAACAAAAGACTAGCTTTAGTTGGGTGACATATGTAACTTTGGTCTTACTGCTATAATGGATCATAGGCAAACTAGGCCACACATTCTTCCAAATGGCTTTCTAGGGCTGCGATTCCCAGGCTGGTTGTAAAATACCCTCATCCTATTTAGTTAATCTACAACTTAATCAGAGAGAGTCCTAACATATTGTTCAAATTCTCAGTTTCCTAATTCCCATGCTCTTTCAATATATTCTACTAAATAATTTATCTGGTTCCAAGGAGTTTATATGCTTTAAATATTTATGGGATATTAAATAGGTAATAGAATGTTTTCTGCTATATATACCCTAGCTAAATTATCTATGTTTTTCAAATTTTAATCAGGTGATTCCTGTGTTTCTTATCTATAATTAAATACAGCCTACTCCAGATATCAATTATCCAAGAAATTGTATGAGATCAAAATGTTTTCCCTAAAAGTGAAAATACAAATTTTTCCATTAACTAATAGGATATAAGTGTGAAGCTCTATGAAACAAACTAGTATCCTAGGGCTAGTTTAAACTCATACCAGCTAATTTATGGCAAGGTTGTGATTTAATGGATTCAGTTGGGAGATGGGGAAGAAGAAGTAATCTATATTCTAATGTTCTGATTCCTATGACCATGACATCCTTCAAAGCATGCACTCTTAAAATTTATTTAAAAAAAAACAAAAAAGATTCCTAAAGGATCACAATTATCACATAAATTTTTCAATGTTTTGATACCCTATGATATTTCCAAATTTGCCTCAAAATGTGTCTTCTAATTTTCATGATGAGCATGTTCAATAGATTTTTAAGAATCAGCATGGCAAACCTGATACTTTACCAGCTTTGGTAGAGAAAATTCCTTAAGGAAGACACTATACAAGCCATGCCAGTGTTAAGGAACTGCCAACCTGTGATTTCTCAACCAATTCTGATAATCATGCTTCCTGCACGTGGCTGGAATATCCAAAATTCAGTCCCTAAAAAGAAAGGTTGTTATTAAAAAAAAAAAAATTCAAGTGGGCAATATTGCTATCATACTTCAAAACTAGAATACTGGATAACAGAACATAAGGATAGTCATCCTTCTTTATTGAGAGTATAGAACAGGACATAAAAACATTTTTTGTAATCTCCATTCACAACCCCAAAACGTAAGGAAAATGCATGTTGTTTGGTCTATGCTGTCCATATATGTTGATCATTTTTTACCAGTCATTTCAATGTCAAGCAAGCAGAACATCCTGGTTAAATAGTAAACTGTAGAGATCACCTGATCTCTTCAACACCTGTCCATACTAGGCAACAACTCTGGGAGGAAAGCCGGGAAAATCTCCTTTCTCTTAGTAGTTGTCTGCTATGCGTGAGCAGATAGTTGTTTTTTGGCCCTGAATATTTCAATCCACTGGGGAGGAAGACTAAACAAACCTTAAGGTCACTTTCCTAGTGTAAAACATACAGTAAATTCTAGGAAAATATTTCATTTCCTAAAGATTTCTTCACATAAATATCTCATTTATGTGGAAATACCCACAACAAAAAAACTCTACTCCAAATAAATGCACCAAATTTCTTTACTAATCTGTGTAATCTTAAATGGATTTAGATCCATGTAAATACAAATTTTAAAAACTGAGTAACATGTATGTATAAAACAGGAAGATAATGGAATACTCTTAACATTTTCTTTAGGTGTAAGGATATTTCAAGTTTATCCTTTATAAAGACAGTAAAGACCCAAATGTAATATTAAAGCCTGTATAATGACAGTGAAAAAGATAAACGTATATAAATTATATATAAGATAAAAATACAAATATATATAAATTATATAGATATACATCTATATATCTGATTCTCATTCAAATGACTCAGAGAAACAAGTTCAATAATTTTACCTCAAACTAAAAGAAAATGTTAAAACACTTTTAATCTGACATCAGTAACTATATGGACATTTATACATAAATCATATTACTGGAGGTAAGCTTAAAGATACTTCCATATTTCACCATCCCTAATATTAATTTGAGTTTGTTTTCCAAATTCATAATGAATTATATCTTGCATAAATTAGAATGGAATAAATAACTTGACTGAGCAATAAATAATATGAAAGAAGCATATTATGCATATTTTCTATTAATAAAAACTAATTTTTATTAATACAAATAATCACATTTATTCTTCCAGATGTTTACAATTTTTCTGTTAATTTAAAATAGCTATTTGCAATTGAAATAGTGTGTAGATTACCTTAAGGCAAAATTCACAGTTTCACATTTTTAAGTTTTCTTACCCAAAGCATAGTTTTATATTTGTCTAATTTATAATGTCAATAGTTTTACTTTTTGGATGAGGCTTTAAATTCTTTTTAAAACTTTCATGCAAGTATCTCAGATATATAGAAAAGTACATGCATTGTGCAGAGCAAAGCCCAATAAATGGTCACAAATTGCTAAATCCGTGTACATACACCCAGAAGATTGCATCAGTGCCAGAAGACACCTCCAGACCCCTGGAGGTCACTACCTCCCATCAAGGGAAATTGTTCCTGATTTCTAACAAAACAGATTAGTGTTGCATGTTTTTGAACTTTACAGAAACTGAATCATACACCACATACTCTTTTGAATCTGTTTTTGCTCAACATAATGTGTGAGATCTGTCCCTTTAATAAAGAGGTCATTTATTCTCACTGCTGAAGAGTGTCCCCATTGTGTTGATATAACACAATTTGTTAATCCAATCTATAGTTGTGAACATCTACGTACTTTCTGGTGTTTGACTGTTAAAGACAGTGCTGTTTGAGGTTTCTTGTGTAGGTCCTTTCTTTGGAGCACATGGCAATGTTCAGCTCTAGTAACCAATTCAAATCCCTATCAGTATTCTGTCAGCATTGCATTTACTCCAAGCACAGGGTTTTTTTTTTTTTTTGTCTTTTTTTTAAAGGGCTGGGGGTAGTCATTTTCCTTTAAACAATTATGTCAGGTGTATTCAGTGTGTATTTCATATAAATTTTATATATTGAACAAATAAGTTTTTAGTAGGCATTATTAAAGCTTCAGTTGCTGCTGTAAATAGGGTCATCTCAGCTTTGCATTTTCCAAAATGGCTCTACCAGTTAAATTTGCACCAAGAGTATCAGCCTTTCAGTTTCTCCAAATACTGTTTTTTCTGATTGTCTTTCTTCTTCACCCATTTCATCTCTCTCTCTCTCTCATTCTTCCTTCTTTCTGTTTTACTGATTCTGGTGATTGTATTGAGAAGATATTTTTAACAGTTGTATGAAGGGATAGTTGATACACAATAAACTGCACAAATTAAAACAGTACAATTTCGTGAGTTTTCAAATGTGCATACATATATTAAACCATCACCACAATATAGATCACCCTCTCCCAAGTTTTCTCATGCCTGTTTATGATTCATAGCTCCCTCCATCCCATCCTCAGGCAACCACAAATCTCTTCTCTGAAACCATTTAGTTTGCATTGTCTAGAATTTTATAAAAATGAAATCATATAGTACGTAAGCCTTTTTTGGCTTTTTTCATTCAGCATAAGTATTTTGAATCTCATCAATGACACTGTACATATCAATAATTCATTACTTTTTATTGGTGAATTATTTAATAGCTATATCACAATTTGTTTATGCATTCATCTATTGATGGACTTTTTTTTTCAGTTTGAACCTACTACAAATAAAAAGACTGTAAACATTTGTGTATGAGTCTTTACAAGGGCATATGCTTTCATATTTTTCTTGGATCATTAGACATGAGTGAGATTACTGATTCATATGATAAGTGTATGTTTAATTGCATAAGAAACTTCAAAATTATTTTCCAAAATTGTGCCTATTTATATTCCCACCAGCAGTGTATGAAAGTTCCATTTGCACAATATAATTGCCATCACCTGATGTGGTCAGACTTCTTCAAATTTGTCATTCTAGTGGGGGTGTACAGGGACATTTAATTGTGGTTTAAATTTTCATTTCCCTAATACAGTAAAGTTGAACATCTTTTCATGTGTCCATTTTCACATATTCATCTTCTTTGGTTATGTTTCCTTTCAAATCTTTTGCCAATTTTTCTTTACATTGTTGAGTTGTAAGAGTCCTTACAATATTCTAGATGCAATTTGTTATCTGATACAAAATTTACAAATATGTTTTCTGTGGCTGGTCTTTTGACTATTTTAAGTGTTTTTTGCAGAGCAAACATTTTAATTTTGATTAAATACAATTTATCATATTTGTTTTATAGTTTGTGGGGTTTTGCCTATTAATTAGGTGATCTTTGCCTAATTCAAGATTGCTGATATTTTCTCCTATGTTTTCTTTTAGAAGTTTTTTATTTGATGTACTTACTTTGAGTTATTTTTTTAAATGGTGTGAAGTCCTGGTGGAAGGATCTATGGATATGCTTTTAGCCTATGGAGATGCTTTTTTTTGCCCATGGATATTCTTTTAGCACAATTTGAAAAGACGATCATTTCATTAATGAATTACCTTGGAAATTTTGTTGAAAATCAGCTGGCTATATAGATGTGGTTCTATCCCTGGACTCTCTATTTTGCTCCATTGTTCTCTATTCTATCATTATAGCAATATCAAAAGCCTTGATTAATGTAGCTTTATGATAAGTTGGGTTTTGGGGTTTTTATTGTTGTTATTTTTGTTGTTGTTTTGAGACAGGGTCTCCTCTGTTGCCCAAGCTGGAGTGCACTGGTGTCAGCCCAGCTCACAGCAACCGCAAACTCCTGGGCTCAAGCGATCCTCCTGCCTCAGGCTCCAGAGTAGCTGGGACTGCAGGCATGTGTCACCACACATGGCTAATTATGGTAAGTATTGTTATTAGATAATATAAATCCTCTAATTTTGTTCTTTTTCAAAATTGTTTTAACTATTCCAGATGCTTGGGTTTTTGTGTAAATTTAAGAATAAAATTGAATATTTCTACAAAATTCTAACTGGGATTTTGATTGGTATTATACTGAATCTATATACCAATTTGAAGAGAATGAACATCTTAAAAATACTGAGTTTTCCAATCAACGAACGTGACATATCTCTTCATTTACTTAGGTCATCTTTAATTTCTTTCAGAAATGTTTTGTATTTTTTGTGCACACACAGCTTAAATAGTTTTGTCAGATTTATCTATAAACATTTCATATTTTATGATGCTATTGCAGTTCATAGTTTTGAGAGGTTTTTTCTTTCAATTTATGATTCTTTTTGCTGACATATAGAATCATAAAATTTATGATTCATGTACATTGATCTTATATACTCTCCAACGTTAAACTCACTGATCAATTACAGTAACTTTTTTAGAGACTCTTTAGTATTTTCCAAAACCAAAATGTTTGCAAATAAAAAGTTTTCCTTTTTCTTTAGAAAATAGTATACTTTTTAATCCCTTTTTATTGACTGGTTGCATTGTCTAGGACCTCCAGTACAATGCTCTTTAGATGTGATAAGAGACGATCAGACTCCACATTTTGTACCCAGTCATTTGGAGGAAAACATTTAGTTTTTCACCATTGAGTATGGTGGTAATTGTAGGTGTTTTCATAGATATTCTTTACTAGGTTATAAATGTTCCCTTCTAATAATAATTTGCTGTGTGTTTATATCACATTGGAACATTGAATTTTGTCAAATTCATTTTCTATATCTCTTGATACTATCGTTTGGTTTTTCTTCTTTACCCTGTACTGTGATAAATCAAACAGATTGATTTTTAAATATTAAACTGAGTTTGAATTCTTGGGGTAAAATCTAGTTATTCATGAAGTACTGTGCTTTTCCTATATTGTTGGGCTAAATTCACTAAAATTTACTAACATTCGCTAAATTCACTAAAATTCACTAAAATGTTTTTGTCTATGCTGCCAAGGAATATGTGTCCACAATTTCATTTTCTTTGATTGTCTTTGGTTTTGTTTAAAAGAAATAGTGGTTTTATAGGAAAAATAGGGAAGTCTGCCTTTTCTGCTATTTTCTGAAAGACTTTGTGTGGAATTGGCATTATTTCTTCCTCAAATATTTGGCAGAATTCACCAGTCAAGCCATTTGAGCCTGGAGTTTTCTTTATAGGAAAGTTTTTAATTAAAAACTCAATTTTTAAAATACCTATATGGCCATTAAAATTTCTATGTTTTCTTAGGTGAACTTCAATAGTTTGAGTCAGGAATTTCAAAATTTTATCCAAGTTGTTGAATTTATTGCCATTATTATGCCATTATTAAATATTTTCACAATATTCCTTTTTTTAAAGGACTTCATTTTTTAGAGCCATCTTAAATTTATTGCCAAATTAAAAGGAAGGTAAAGAAATTTCCCAAAACCACTTACCCACACACATCCATAGCACCCCAATTATCAATATTTTCCATCAAGTGTGTTTTTGTTTACAACTGATGAACCTACATTGATGCATATTAATAATAATCATTCAAAGTCCATAGTTTACATTAGGAGTTGCTCTTGGTGTGGTATATTTTATGGGTTTGGACAAAAGTATACTTTTGTATCCACCATTATAATAACATACAGAATAGTTTCACCACCCTAAAAATCTTCTGTGTTCCACCTTTTCATCCCTCAACCCCTGGGAGCCACTGATCTTTTACTATCTCCATAGTTTGTTTTTTTCAGAATGTCACATAGTTGAAATTGTACAGTATGTAGCCTTTTCAGATTGGTTTCTTACACTTAATAATATGCCCTTAGGGTTCCTCCATGTCTCTGCATGGCTTGATAGCTCTTTCTTTCTAGTGGTGAATAACATTCCATTGTCTGGATATACATTAGTTTATTAATCCATTCACCTACTGTAAGACATCTTGGTTGCTTCCAAGTTTTGGAAATTTGAATAAAGCTGCTATAAACATCCATATGCAGGTTTTTGGGTAGGCATAAGTTTCCAACTCCTTTGGATAAATACCAAGGAGTATGATTGCTGAATCACAGGGTAGAAGTATGTTTAATTTTTTAAGAAACTATTATAGCAAACTGTCTTCCAAAGTGGTTGTACTGTTTTGCATTCCCACCAGCAATGAATGAGACTTCCTCATGTTCCACGTCCTTGCCAGCATTGGGTGTTGTCAGAGTTCTAGATTTGGCCATTCTAATAGGTTTGTAGTAGTACAGAATTAATGTTTTACTATACATTGCCCTGATGACATATGATATTTTTAACCCATTTTAATTGGGTTTTTTGATTTCTTATTGTTGATTTTTAAGGTTTCTAGATGTATTTTAGGTAATAGTCATTAGATATATCTTTTGTAAATATTATTCTCCCATTCTGTGGCTTGTCTTCTCATTCTCTTGACATTGTCTTTCACAGAGCAGAAGTTTTTAATTTTAATGAAGTTGAGCTTATCAATTATTTCTTTCATAGATTGTGCCTTTGCTGTTGTCATGTAGTTTTCTCCCATGTTATTTTCTAAGAGTTTTATAGTTTTGCATTTCATATTTAAGTTTGTGACCCATCTGAGTTAGTTTTTATGGAGGGTGTGAGATCTGTATCTAAATCATTGTTTTGCATGTGGGTATACACTTGTTCCAGCACATTTGTTGAAAAGACAATCTTTGTTCCATTATATTGCCTTTGCTTCTTTGTCAAAGGTCAGTTGACTATACTCATGTGGGACTATTTATGGGCTCTCTATTCTGTTCCACTCATCTATTTCTGTTTCTATTGATCTAATCTTTTGCCATTATTACACTGTCTTGATTATTTATTACTGCTTTATAAGTGTTGAAGTCAGTTTGTGTCAGTCCTCCAATTTTGTTTTCTCCTTCAGTGTTATGTTGGCTATTCTGGTTGGTATTTCCCTTCCCGCAGATCAGTTAGACTGAGAATATCTCACTTGCCTGTGGTTAACTAGTTTCTCCGTAGGGCGGGTCTTGTTAGGAACAGAGTACTCTGGTGTATTTCAAAATGATTCCTTTTTCCCTCTCACTGCCAGAAGCAGAAAGGGATTTTTCTCTGATAGTTACTGTGGGAATTGGGTCAACCTGGTTGAACTCATGGAGATAAATTGCGGGCCTCCCTTGCACATGACTGGGTTCCCCTAGAGTTTCTAATTCTTACAGTTGTCCACCGCAAGCCTCCAGAAATTCATCCATTACATTTCATGTTTTCTGTCCTGGTACTGGTTCATATGGTGGTTTTTGCTCATGAGCCTTTGCTCTGGTAAGCCTGACTGCCTGCATTCACCTGTCTCTCCAATGCTGGGGGCAGCAGTTTGTCCTATGTCCTCTTCTCTCTTTCAAATCCAAGCAGAGTTGTTGATTTTTCAGGCTATTCAGCTTTTTGCTTGTTAGGATGTAATGGTGACTTCCAAACTCCTTACACATGGAACTGGAAACCAGCCCTTGTTTTAATGTCTACAGTAACTGTACTGACATACCCTTTGTCATTCCTGATACTGATAATTTGTCTCTTCTCTCTTATTTTACTAACCACTCTAGGAAGAGTTTTGTCAATTTTATTGATCTACTCAACTAGCTTTTCATTTAATTGATTTTTGTTTATTTTCCTGTTGTCTATGTCATTAATTTCTTCTCTTATCATTATTATTTCCTTCCTTCTACTTATTTTGGGGTTACTTTGCTCTTCTTTTCCTAATTCTTAAAGTGAAACTTAGGTCATTGATTCTAGACATTGCTTCTTCTTTCATTCATTCTTCTAAATATATGCACTTAATGCTATACAGTTCCGTCTAAGCAGAACTTTAGCTGCATCTAGCATTTTGATGTGTTAAATATGTTTTTCTTTCATTCAATTTCAAATATTTTCAATTTTTTTTGTGAGTTTTTCTTTAACATATTTGTTATTTTGGAAAGATGTTGAATCGTTTCCAAATATTTGAGGATTTTCTAGTTATCTTTGTGTTATTGGTTGCTAATAATTTGGTTGTATACAGCCACATGTTATGTATAATTTCGATTATTTCAAGTTCATTGAGAATAATTTTAAGGCCCAGAACATGGCCTGCTTGGTACATCTCATTACTGTTCTATGACAAATCTTTGTAAATGTTGAATGGTTACTTATTGAATGAAGGAATGACACCACTTCTCTGAAAGCCGTTTGTATCCTCTTCTGTTCTTATTAGTTGTGTGATCTCAGGAAAGTGTCAATTCAGCATAGCCTTGTACTATTGATGACTTACTATTGTCTGATTATTTGTACTATTCATAACTTGGGTAGGTCTACATCAGTTCTTAGGTACCTTCCAGTTTCACATGATATGATTAAATTTCAATAAGTACATAACATTCTAAATGCTAATTCCAGACATTTGACTTGACTTAGTCACTAGGAATTCAGTTCAAAACACCACCATAACAAAATCAAAAATGACTAAATTTCACAGATTTTCAAAGCCATTCTCAAATTGTCAAAAATCTCAGTACTCAAACCCATAAATGTGAAAGATTTATTGTACTTTCATCTTATCTTTTTTCTATGTATCTCTACATAGTTGTAATCATAGTTTATAAAAATTAGACAAATTATAGTATATCTTGTTTTTTCCCCTAATATTATATTTGGCCTACTGGTTAACTACTAATGACTTGTAAAGTCTCTCCTTTATAAAAATGTGTGATTCTGTGTATAAGATAAATGGAAAAGAAAGTGATGGCACATATACCCAGAGAGATTCTTTTAATGTCTTATAAATATATCATATTTTTTATTTTTCAAAGAAACACTAACAGAGCACTTATTAAGTACCAAGTATTTTTCTAAACATTTCACAAATTCTAGCTCTTTTAATCCTCTTAACAAAGTCTATGCTATAAGTGAAATTATTACTCCCATTTTACAGTGAGAAAACAGCACAGAAACTTTAAAAAGTTTACATGAGGTCACACAGCTAATAATTTGGAACACTGGGATTTGAACCCAAGTTATCTGGTTCGAGAGCCTATACTCTCAATTATTGATCTACATGACAAGCATGTCATCATTTATTTTCTTTTACTCACAAATTGATGAATAAACAAAATGACAATACAAGTATAGTTAGTGTGATTAGCATACTATTCCAAAAAATATACCACACCTTCATGTGTTTTATCTCTGACCTTAAATATTTATTAGTGTTTCCTTGAGCCAGAATTGTACCTAAAATTCACTTGAAAATATAAGGTTGGTTGGTTTGTTTTCCTCAAACCAAGTAAAAATTTCCCAATTTTTTTCAGTGAACTAAATCACTTCCTCAAATGTCAAATAGCAATGTGTTATAGATGAATTCCTGTGTAAACAACATATCTTAATACTTCAAATTCTGATTCTCAGGGTACCTTGTTGACATTGAATTCAACCTTTGGGTTTTCTTTTTTCTCTTTATTCATTTTCTGTGAAATTTTATTAGGCATCTACTATGTGACAGGCACTACGATAAATACTGAAAATGCAAAGACAAAAATTCTATACATAAAATGTTTATTTCTACAATTAAAAACTTTCTTAAGTTTTACTTATATTCTAAATCACACAATTCTCTTTATGAACTGCTGTCTAAAACCATGAAAATTTCCTCTTCTAAATAAATAGGATTCCTGTTTCACTACATGATTTTTCTCCTATAACTTCTCCTTCTTCTTGTACATTTTGTCATGATAAAAACTTACTCTTTTGGCACATTATCTCTTTTTTTCCTGTCTATAAAGATTAGGAACTCTAGCTCCTTTTGTTCTCCTATGGTTAGACAGCTAAGATGGGAACCTGTTTCTACTATGAACTAGCTTGGATCCTGGACCAATACCTTGGTCTTTCAAAGCCTTAGAGTCCTCTCTATAAAATGGAGATAAAAAGGATGCTTATTCTAAAAAGATGTGTTGTAAGGAAACAAAACATTTATGGCAAACAAATACAAAATACAAATGCAAAATTTTGTCATCATCTTAATTATGGTCATATCATGTTTTTAGGGCTTCTATAAAATCATTCATTTCCGTTGCTCCATATCTCCTGCTTGATTTATTTGTACACTAAAAAGTCCTCTGGTGTTTCTCCAATGTTTCCTTGTTATTTATCTTTCTCACTTTACCTTTACCTTGAGCAAAAGGTTTTAACTAAAATGGTGGAATTTTTATCTTCAAAGAACTCAATCTAGCAAATGTGCTGTTTTGCCCCTGATTTCTGACTATTTCTCAGGCTCATCTTTAAGGAGGAGGTCCATAGCTTTCTCTCTCTTCTCCTCAGTGTCTTGATTAGCAAGTAATGACACCATCCCCTAGACCCACCCACTCATTTTTGGCTTATTCTGACCTCTTCCATCCCAGGATTACCCGTGCTGATATATTCCCTGTAGAGGAACATTGTATATTTAGGGTTTTTGTGAAAAATTTACAGCATTATGTCCCTTTAATTTTAGACTCATATAATCTCTAGTGACCATTTTGTATGAGAATATCTGTGATTTGATTTCAATTTTTGCTGTAGGAACAGATAAAATATTTTATTCCTTTTTTTCTTCCAAATATTCTCAAAGAGATCATAGATCATTTCATTGCTAAAGCTCATTATTTTTGTCTCTGACATATGCATTCCAGAGAAAATGTCTGACTCATTCCACTGGAATTTTTAATTATGGTGTATAAAATGCAATCTCTCTAAGCTTTTTTTTCCTGTTCTCTTAACCTCATAGATTCTAAATATTCATTCTTTTATGTCTCTTGGCCTTCCCTTTTTCACCTTGTTAATTAGGAAAGCTAGCATGTTAAATCAATACTAAAAGTAGCTTAGGTTTTTATCTTTTCTCCTCTCATTTTTACATGGTTTACAGAGATACATGTTTATCAGAGGTGTCGCTTGTGGCCCTCAGTTTTATACATTTCTGCAACATTTCTCCACCCTACTCTGCACCATGGTGTCACCGTGAACTCTCAGGTCTCCACCTTCTCCCTCACTATGCTACTCCAGACTTACACCCCATACCCCTTTCCTCTACTTCCAGGCACTTCCCAAAATTGTTCAAGGGCTTCTATGATACATTTCTTTCCCTCTCAGGCATCAGCCATCTTGGCTTTTGCCCAGGAAGCGCTAAAATTCTCCTATAAAGTAGGTATGGTGAATTGCCATGTAAATTAAAGTACGTAAAACTGAGACAAAGAGACAGATTAACATATTTCTAACGGTCATATAATAGAATGCTCTCTACTCAGCTTTCTTTGAGAACTAAAAGACGCATTATATATTTCTTCAATCATAATGAATATAATATTAATTATTACTCTTGTCTTTAAAGTTGTGTTATTATTTGGAGTACTTAGAGTAAGAGTTCTTCAATGCTATTTTAGGAACACAAGGGTTAATATGTAAACAATGCCAAAATTTATGTGACAAATAAAAGGTGCAAAAAATGTAATGCATTTGAAGCAATAAATTAACATGTAGACAGATGGTATAACCTTCCCGTGAAAATAAGATTCTAAAATTTACACTTCTGTGAAGCCAAAATGTGATCATTAGAGTTCTCCCTAACAAGTCTTATTAGGATTGATTAAATAATATGCCCCTGTCTTTAGAAATAATGCTAATTAACCTTCATAGGAGGCTAAAAAGAAATGAAATTGTTTACTGAAAAATAGATACCTGCTGATTTTGCTTTAGGTATTCTGGGGAAGAAGGATAAAATATTAAAGCATATGTTCAAATTTTTGTTTTTCTGGCTCTGTGTATGGGTCATAGCTATGTTCAGTTGAATAGATAGAGAGACAGACACTCTAATTTTCAGATGATTAATGAGGAGAAAGGTGTATGCTTTCCTCAGCTTAATGAGTTAATATCAGAAAGTCTTTAAAGAAAATCATTTACCTAGCACTCATATTTAAATGTCACATTAAGGTATTCCTTTATTAAATTACTTTGTCATTTCTAATTTTACTTCTATTGAAAATTTATCAGTAAGTCTGATACTTGCTAGTGAAGAAAAAAGAAAATGATCACCATAAATATTTTGTATGAAGTATCTCAGGAATGGAAAAACAAATACGACATGTACTCACTAATAATTGGGAGCTAATCAATGGACACACACTGGCACAAAGAGATGCAGAGGACAATGGAAACCAAGAGGAGGGGGTCAGAAGGGTATGAGGGTTAAAAACTATCGGGTACAGTGAACACTATTCTGTGACAGGCACACTAAAAACCCTGACTTATGCATCATACAAGCTATCCATGTTAACAAAAAACATTTGTACCCCCTTAATATTTTAAAACAATAAATAAATAAATAAATAAATAAAATATTGTTTAAATTAGAATTACAGAACACAATCACATTTTCTTCTCTAACAGCTGACTATTCACACCTTAAAATATATATAATTACTGACTTATTTGCAATTCAGTTATGTTCTTATAACATTTGCCACAGAATCAATAAGAAATACATTTTGATAAAACCATGTGACCAAGCTATAAATCAGCTAATCCTAATAAGTCAAAGATTTAAAGGATCAGCTCTTTTTCTCACAGATGACTAATAATTGCCAATAAATTAATTTCATTTTTCCCAAAACGGGTACTTAATTTTTGTTAAAAATTGTAGGTTCTCCCTTTATTTCCAGGACCTATATAATAGTTTTTAAATAGACCCTTTAATATTTGAAAGAGATAATAAAATGTGAAATTGTGTCTTGGTCTTCTCCCCAATATAGATTTTTAAATATGGAAACAAATCCAAATATTTGTTATTCAAGAAGTTCCGTAAACAATTGTGGTACCATTAGTCATAAAATCTTAGTGTGTCACAAAGTGATGCTTCATTAGTTACCTTTAGTTTCTGTGACAGTCCATTTTCTAAAGACTTTTATTAAAATGTCTATTGTCCACTGTATTAACATTAGTTTAAGAATTATTTATTGACCAACTGGCATATAGTAAATAAAGTAATAAGTCCCATAAACTCCAGAAAATTATATTCTGCAGAAACTAGAGCAAAATGCATAAATAGTCTAAAAAGTAAAGAATAGTAACTTTCATAAAAGAGGCATATTGAAGCACAAGGGGAAAATGCAGAAATGGAGCGCCACATTCCTTATGCGAGAGGGAATCTGAGCTGTGTATCTTTATGTGGCCACAGGTCAGTAAAATTGTGGTATAAAGAAACAGAAGTGATGACAAATCAAAAGATACGTCACTGATGCACACCTACATATAATTTGTTAGAGAAGCAAAATGTTCCAGGATAAAGACAGAAAACAAGAGGTCAGAGATATTTAAAAATAGAATGTAATGCTGCAACACAGGAGGAAAGATTTTTCAAGCAAAGACATGTTACCAACAGAGTTCTGAGGGCTCCATGAGACGGAGGAAGGACAAAAGACTGTTGGCATGGGACAGTTCCCTGTTGACTTGGGAAAACAATTCCAGACGTCTGATGTGCAGGGGAGGGCAGGGAGCAGGCGCAGAAGGGGCAAAGCTAGCGGGTGTGGCCTCCACTTTTGAAACATTCACAGAGAAACTGGAAAGATTTGATGGCACCTTAAAGAAAGAGAAAAGTCATTTTTTTTTTAATATTTGGAAATGAGGAGGTGAAGATCTTAAAAATCAAGAGGAAAGAGACAGTACTAATGAGATTGAAGATGAAAAAGAAAGCATATGTGATATAGGAATTTCCAGAAAAGTTGATGGGTTTGAAAACAAGGGATCTTTATTTTGAAATAGATGGAAAAAGAGAGAAGAGGAAGGTTTATACAGCTCACTTTAATTGGCATTAATCTTTTCAATTAATCTGAAGCATGGCCATCTGCAAAGAATTAGTATAAAAGATTACGAAACAATTGTTATTTTCCAAATGGTACCCTTTCCTACTCTTCAATACACCTCGATTTCCTTTTGTGAAATTACCTATGCCCAATGTGTGTGTGCACTGCAATATGAAATCTATGGGCCTGCCTCTAATCACAAAAGCTGAAGTAGGTAGATCTTGCTTCTTACCACCACACAGCCGACAGGCAGACATGTGTCCTAAGCTTAGCCAAAATATACACTCCTGGGACTTTGAACTGTGATGCAAGAATAGAGAAAGGGTGGAAGCATTCACTCCCTAGCAGCTGGGCCTGACAGGTTCCTGCCAAATAACCATTACCACAGCTCTCACTTTTTGGCTTTCAGAGCTGCTTTTGTCTTGTCGTCTTCAAACGCCGTTTCTCTATCCTTCCTGCAATGCCATGAGCTTTTGATATCAAGCCAGTAAATTTCCTTCTGCTTAAGTCACTCATAAGTAGTTTTATATCTTTTGGCTTCCCTCTCCCAACACACACTAGTGTGACAAACACAGACTTTGAAGACTGAAGGAGGAGAGAAAGCATTTGTAATACTGATCATGGGATAATTAAGAGCGTCAACTAGAGGGGACAAAGAATTATCAGTAGCAGCGAGAACCCAGGTAAAATTAAATGACATAAACTAATAGTTTTATCATGGTCAAGTGTAATGACCTAAATGATGACTGTTTTCCATACTTTTCATTTTTTATAACAACTTATGTCATATTTTCCAAAAATTAGGTAGTCAAGACACTGTTACTGGTAAAGGCCTGGTGCATCTCATCCCTAAAGACACCATCTCATGTACCAATTAAAGATGCAGGGGCATCTAGACATAGCTAAATTATTTATAACATGGAATTTTCCAGACTCAGCAACCTATAGAAAAACAGATCATTCAAGATCATTTCAAGGTCCCTTAAACTCTTTTAAGAACAGAAGCCCTGAAAGCAAAAATATTACTTCGGTTTTCAAGGGCAAACCGTAGCAATGATCACCTATCTTTAAGAACAAAGGCTTCCCACTGGCAGACTAGCCCATGATGCAAATCTTGTCTTAGTAGTGGCTGAGTAAGCAATAAGAAATCTAGAAGAAAATGTAAGAAAAGTAATACAAGATCTATAAGAAAGTGCTGGCTATATTTCTAATCGCCTGATTGACTGGATAAATCAGATAACCTTTTTTGTCTTGTACTTTCTTCATGTGTAAATTGAGAAAAATGGATAAAATTTTCATCCAGCTCAAACTTTCTAGAAACTGAGCTGTGATTCCTCTATGCAGTTTAATTCCCATATGGTACTTAGATCTAAAAGTAGTATTAATGTGGGTAGAAGTCTAGGGGGAGTGTAGTGACAATCCCGTGAGTTTCAGATGAGCAGTTTCATGAAGTAGTTCACATTGTAATAGATCGCCAGAATATCGACTTCTTTACCAGACCGAGCTACAGGAGTAATTACATGACTCATGCAATAGCCGACGTCATAAATAAAATTCATTAAATAGATTAAATTTAAGGTAACGGGGAAGTTATAAAACCTAAAATTAGATTTGCATTTTACTAACATATACTGTACTTTTTGTCCTCAATTTCTGGAAAGAAAATATGACACTCTATTTTCAGTTTTTACTTCTGTTTGTGAAGGAGATGCATTTCTTTCTGGAAGCTGTCTTTAGAGTACCATGGTAACCACATCATTGCAGTCAAATCTGTCCTGTCGGATGCGCAATTTCAGACATTTGAAAATGCCACCTAAGAAGATCACACCAAACAGACCTGAAAGGCTGTGCTTTAACATGAAAGTGGGAAAATCTCTTAGTGTTAGTCAAAATGAAATGCCAAGAATGAGGAGGAGAAACAGGATTCAACCCATCCAGCCACTTTTGTCATGGCTCCAAAGAACCCAAGAGTTCTTTTCATTTCTTTCTGCCTGTGCCTATCCGCACCATTAATTCACGGTCTGGTGTTTGCTTGGCATCTTGGTATCGGGGTTGAAGCCCATGGGTAGAGAGGACAAGGGCCAGAAATGTAATTTCCTAGCTAAGAGACAGAATAGCAAGAGACTGACACTGTCCCAACAGGATTCTGTGTAAGCAGAGTGTGCCTCCCGGTACCTTCTCTGACAAAGCCAGCCACCAGGTTTGGCGCTCTAGAGGTATTACTAGAAGGAATATGCTTGATGATTCCCTGCCATCAGGGAAATGAAAGTCAGGGGATGTCCAACAGGAGACCTAGCAGGAAGTGACATTTGCCCTGAGGTGGATGCAGGTAGCAGGTTCATTTGTCAAGGACACAGTGAGGCACAGGCCGCTGAACCAGCCTCCAGGGACGAAGTTTTATTCTTGCTTCAGCAGCAGACAAGAAGGCAGGACAGCAAATCAGAGTCATTCTAATGTGATAAGCAAAATAAGAGTAATTCTAGATGTATGAAGACAGCAATTCAACTACGGTGTTCTAGACTCTTATAACAAAAAATGACAGTCGAGCACCTTTCTACAGCAACATCAGAATAGTGGGGTAGTGGCCTTCCTCCCTCCACTAGTTATAACAATGTGAGACGTGGACTTTTTCGATAAAAATTTTTGGTATATTATTTAGTTATAAAAGGATGCTATGCTATAATTGAAGGTTTGAGAAAATAATCTTGATGATAATAATAATAAAATAATATTAAAAAGCCTTTTTAAAATACCCATGATGTTAAGCAACAATCAACACATAATTTGCAGGCAAAAGGGTTTTAATAAATACTTAGGGGAGAAATTGATTTGGATGATTTACTTATAATTTTTATAGTTTGTTATACATTTATCCAAAGTTTATTATCATTTTAATTAATTGAAATTAGAAACCCTAAGCTTTATTTCATCCACTTTTAGTTAATATAAGGGAAGAGAAATATATGTTTTCCATTGTGCTTGAGGTAGTATACCTCTTTAATAATACCTATTATTATGTTTAGTCACATAAATTTTCTTTAACATTTTCCATGAGTTCTGCCACGTACTTATCAAAATATTTAAAGGTAGCTGACATAGCTAGTAATTTAATGCATGAGTGAGCAATGAAATTATTTTATGCTATTGGATGATTAATAACACTGTCAGTAAAGAATGATAAGGATTCAATAATAATATCTTGAATTATAATGCCTCATTTCATATTAAATAAAAATGAAAATCTCTTCTTTTTCATGCTGTTTATTTCAGACTTTTGACAAATACTTAAAATTATTCTTCAATAAAGAACATTGCCAAAGAAACTCAGACTAACATTTTTAGAAACTTTGAAATTTTTTATTTTATTTTCCCTTCATCTATTTGATCCTCTCTTTAAAATCAGACATTTTACCTCACTTTAGGGTTTTCTCCTTCATACATATAGTGAGCCAGGTGCTATGCCAGACGTGTAAGGAAATGTAGGGAATAAAGCCAAAAAGAATTTACAAGCAGGTAAAGAAATACATTTGTAAAACAAGAACATTGCAATAAAAAGTAATAAGACAAGTGTGTGGAAAACACAATGGTAACACAGATGAGGTAGCTTTTAATCTTCTACTGTGAAAAGTGAAAGAATTTATCAAACAGGAAAAAATAAGAGCAGGGTCTTGGAAAAATTAACGCAGTCAAGATGATAAAGGCATTCTAAGCTGCAGGAATAATTCGTGTCAATTTTTATAACTTGTGAAATTGCACTACAACATCAAAGATATTTTTAAAAACTCACTTTTTTATACACACTAGGGTACAATGGGAAGAAGAGTAGGTCACATGGTTGGAACAAGAGGTAGATGTTGAGCCAAAGAGTCTGTACCATCCTCAGGAATTCATCTTCCTTCCTGATGGAAGTAAGCTAATAGAAAACAGTCAGACCGAAACACAGCTAATTAGTCCAATTTGCTTTGTAAAACATTGGCTTGGGATTCCTTGTTCTGAAAATATGCACATCTAAGCTACTTCTCTAGATTATCACTATACAATAGAAATACAATGTGAGCCATAATGTAATTTTAAATTGTCTGGCAGCACATTAAAGAAAATAACAGAAGAAATATACTTTAATAATATACATAATTTAACAAAATATCCAGAACTAAATATTATTTTGCAACATCCAATCAATATAAATGATTATTGAGGAAATATTTCACATTACTCTTCTTTACTAAATTGACAAAAACCAGTATACATTTTATAATTATAGCCACCTCAATTTGGATGTTAAATTTTCAACAGAAATACTTGATCTATATTTACACTTCACAGAATTTACAGCAGGAGAATTAGATTCATGTTCCAAAGTTATTTACAAACATTCTTAAAAGTTTCCTAATAACTAAATTAGGTAGCAAAAAATCATCTTTCTTTTATATCTACGATAGTGACCACACTGGTTTGTCTTTTTTTATTATTATTATTTTAGAACAATAGATTTGACTTTTGAGCCAAAGCATATCAATTTCAAAAGTACATCTGTCTAAGATAAGTAAATTAGCTAACTTTTGTGACAACTCAGTATTTTACATCAAATTCACTAGAGCATTGCATAAATTGAAAGGCAATTCTAAATTTATCAATAGCTAAAGTTGTTGCTCAAATATTTCTTGTAGTTTTTACAAAAAATTTACATAATATTGCTGATTACAATTAAAATTTTCTATTGATCCATATTTGAAAATTGTATAAAGTTAATATTATTGATTTATATTATGAAAAGTCTCAATTTCAAAATAAATTCTCTTATCTATCTAGCTAGATCAAAACTAAGCTTTTCTTTACCTTGGAACTTATCTTACTCATGGGCAGTGCAATGTGACTTTGATAACAAAACATACATCATATTGCCATTTTTGTCCCTAATTATTCAATATTTGGCAAACATCATTTTTGTTTGAAGAAATCTTGAGTTGGAATTAACAGAATGGTAAATCCTTACAAATTTCTTCCACTACTCAACCAACAATCATTGACAAAGAACACAAGATAATTAAATTCATTGTCTTCTCTTTCTTTCAACATTTGAACACACTAGTGATGATTCACATCATTTACACATATATTCTGAACATGTGCCTATGGTTCTTTCATGAGGTTTCCTTAAGAAACTGAGTAAAAATATTGTCAAAATGTATCATACTGTGAAGCAAAGCAATAAAGCAAAAGCCAGCCTCTTGTTTTAAAATTCCAATAAACCCAATATGGGACCTAACATTCCTAAAGCACCATTTATTGTGGTAGAAATTATTTTTATATATATATTGAATCCTTCTTTGACATATGTGAAACATTAAAAATATATCTGCTGTTGAGTTCAAATTTCTTTGCAAATTTGGAAGTTCTTTGACAGAAAATGGTAAAATAAAAGAGATACACAATACTAAGTGCTGGTGAGAATATTGTTGGAACTCCCATGCACTGCTACAAGGAATTTAAATTTGCAAATTCTTTGGTCTTAGCTACTAAATATGAACATATCTAAACCCTATGATTAAGAAATTCCACTTTTTTAAGAATATATCTTTCAGCACCTTTTGTATTCTCCTGGAAAGAGCTGGAACACATTCTACTAAATATCCCAAGAATGGAAAAACAAGCATCACATGTACTCACCACCAAATTGGTATTAACTGATCAACACATAAGTGCACATATAAGAATAACATGTATTGGATGTCAGCCAGGGGGGAGGGGGGGAGGAGGAGGAGGGGACGGGTATATGCATACACAAAGAGTTCGATGCTCACCATCCAGGGGGATGGACCCGCTTGAAGCTTGGACTTGGGGAGGAGGGGGGCAAGGGCAACATACGTAACCTAAACATCTGTACCCCCATAATATGCTGAAATAAAAAATATATAGATATATATCTTTCAGAAGACACACACACACACACCTATATGCATCAAAAGTGTTCAATGTAGCACTTTTCATCATATCCAAAACCTGGAAACAACACAAATATCTATCATGGTAGAATGGAAAAATAAATTGTAGTATAACCATACGATGAAATACTATAAAGCAATGAGCATGACTGAACTACCACTACATATAACAGAATGAATGGTCTCACAAGGATAATGCTAAGTGATGGAAACCAGACATGAAAAAGTATATACTACACGAATGTGTTTATATGAAGTTCAAAAATAGATAAAATTAATCACTGCTGATAGAAGTAAAGATAGTGCTTACATTAAGGAGGGCAAGCTGGGAGGAGTATGCAGGAGACTTCTTAGGTGCTGATGAAGTTCTAGGGCTTAATCTGGGAGGTGGTTCCATAGATGTGTTCACATGGTGAAAATTAATTAGGCTGTATACTTATGATTTGTGCATTTTAGGTATGTATTTTTTGTTTTTTTTACTAAAAAATCTTAATAAATCTGTTAAACTGCAATTCAGACAGAACACACAAGAGAGTGAGTTGAAAGATCTGAGGAAATCATTCAGAATACAGGGCAAAAAGATAAGACGGAAAATACAAAAACAACATTAAGAGACATGAAGGTCAGAAAAAAGAGACTCTATATATATCTAACAGTACTTCCAAAATGAGAAAATGTAGAGGCTGAGCTAAGGCAATATCAAAAGCAATAACGGCTTAGATTTTCACCTGGCTAATAAAACATACAAAATCTCAGATTCAAAAGGCATGATATATCTCAAATAGAGTGAATAAAAATGTTTCCATGACTGCATTTATTATAGGAAATTACTAAATATCAAATTAAAAAGGCCTTAAAAGTAGCTGAAGAAGAAAGTCACAGCATCTACAAGACCGTTACAATTAGAGTGAAAGGAGACTTCCAAAGCAAGAACATAATCCAACTGAAAGTGAAATAATGTCTTTAAAGTGCTGAGAGAAAATAACTGTCAAGCTAGAATCTTAAAGCCAGCTAAACTGACATTTAAGAGTGAGTGTGAAATATTTATAGACTAACCAAAGCTGAGGGAGTCTATAATTCACAGAACCTTACTGAAAGAACTACGTGAGTATGTTCTGCAGGAATAAGGACGTTAAACCAAAAGGTCCTTCAATGGTTGAGAATAAAATGGAGATATTGATTAAGTTAAGACTTTGTCAAGTATTTTTGCACGTTCAAAATGTAAACGTATAAGAACTTCTAAATAAATAAGGAGCCAAAAAGAGAATAAAAATATCTGATCAATAACATACAATAGAAATAAAAAGGAAAAAGGAAAAGAAAATGAGTAAAGAAACAATAAGGTGGCAGAAATAAAGCCATATTATCAGAAATCAAAATGAATGTTATAGCAGAGGTCCCCAATCTTTTTGGCACCAGGAACTGGTTTCATGGAAGACAATTTTTTCATGGACTTGGGGGTGGGGAGTGCTGTGGAGCTCTACGGCCACAGATGGATACTGGTCCGAGATCCAGGGGTTGGGGACCACTGTGTTATAGGATTAAACTTGCCTCTAACTGAATTTTGAAAATCTATCCATATCGGCTTATAATATATAATAATTCAATGAAATCAGAAAAAAATGAAATGAAACTAATTGGAAAAATATATATGCCAGGTAAATACTAATCAAGGAAAAGTTGATAGCTAATTTAATGTCACTAATCAAAAATTAATATCACATTAAGTATTTCCAAACAAAAGCCATTATTATAGAAAACAAAAACAACACAGTTAAGCTCATCCAATGGATATATATGAAACTTAACAAAGTAAACACATGATTTTTCAAATATAATATACACAAAACATTTATAACCACCAATCAAGTACAAGTCATTAAACAAGTCCCAACAGCTGTCAAAAAATTTATATAACATCAATAATTTCATATGATGAGAATGCAAGTAAATATTATTGGAATACACCACACTAACAGACTTAAGGCAAAAAAATTTATTTCACAAATGTGCAATAAAATAACTTGATAAAATCCAGTGTGCATTCATGGAGAAAAAAACTTTAAATGAGCCAGAAATAGATGAAAATTGTCCTAACCTGTTAAAGAGTATCTATTTAGAGACTACAGGAAGTAGATACTGTAGAGTAAATCATAAGAAGCATTTCCCTTCAGTTCAGGAATAATCTAGAATGTCTGCTGCTATAAATAAGACAAGAACAGAAATTGAATATTTATGAATTGGAAAAGAACAAAGCTGTTATCACAAAGATAATTAATCTATTATAGAAAAATCCAAAATAATACACACAATATGTCAGCAAATATGAGAATTCTGCAAGGTTGCTGCATATTAGATCAATGTATAAAAATCAAAATAATATGTGATATTTTAAATAACTGTACTTTGGGCTAAGTCTAAAAAAATCTGTAAGACTTTACTGAGAAAATTTTGAAATCATTGAAGACTATAAATGGCTTCAATAAATGAAGATAATATATCATGTCACTAATAAAAATTCCAAAATTTTTTGTGAATTTTTTATTTCAGATTATTACAGGGGTACAAATGATTTGGTTACATAAATCACCTTTGCACTGCCCAAAATGCTTGACCATCCCCCAGATAGCTTCCAACACATCCGTTAGGTGTGGATTTGCCCATCCCTTCCCACCTGCTCCACACTCTATGGATGCTACTACCCATATGTGCACATTAGTGTTGATCAACGAGTATCAATTAAATGATGAGTACATGTGGTGTTTTTTTTCCATTCTTGTGATACTTAATTTAGAAGAATGGGCTCCAGCTCCATCCAGGATAATACAAGAAGTATTAGTTCACCATTTTTTTTAATGGCTGAGTAGTACACCATGGTATACATACCACATTTTGTTAATCCACTCATGTATTGATGGGCACTAGATTGTTTCCACATCTTTGCAATTGTGAATTGTGCTGCCATAAACATTCGGGTGCAGCTGTCTGTTTTATAGAATGTCTTGTTCCTTTGGTACATGCCCAGTAATGGGGTTGCTGCACCAAATGGTAGCTCTACTTTCAGTTCTTTGAGTTATCCCCATACTACTGTCCACAGAGGCTGCACTAGTTTGCAGTCCCACCAGCAGTGTACGAGTGTTCCTATCTCTCCGCATCCACACCAACATTTGTTGTTTTGGGACTTTTTGATATAGGCCATTCTCACTGGAGTTAAGTGATATCTCATTGTGGTTTTGATTTGCACATCCCTGATGATTACAGATGTTGAGCATTTTTTCATATGTTTCTTGGCCATTAGTCTATCTTCTTTTGAAAAGTTTTTGTTCATGTCCTTTGCCCACTTTTAAGGTTTTTTTTTTTTAATTTTTTCTTGCTGATTTTCCTGACTTCTACATAAATTCTAGTTATCAGCCCTTTATTGGATGTGTAGCATGCAAATATTTTCTCCAAGTCTGTAGGTTGTCTATTTGCTCTAGTGATAGTTTCTTTGTGTAGAAGATTTTTAATTTTATCAGTTCCTATTTATTAATTTTTATGGATGCTGTCATTGCTTTTGGGGTCTTCTTCACAAATTCTTTGCCTGGGCTGATGTCTATAATCTTTACATTTCTGTGTTACTTTATGTTCATCATATTTGGTTCCTTGAAATCCCTTTGGGAATTCAATAAGAAGTACATTTAGTTTATTAAATTAGGGAGAAAATATCCACCTTTAGGATACAAACAGCTAAATTGGTTTTGAAGAAGAAATAGAAGAAGGAAGAATAACTAAAATATTCTGATACTGCCATAGTTCTAGACAAATTACAGAATGTAAGTAAACATAGATACTAGAATCAGATCCATGTATATATGTACACTAGACTAAGTAGTGAGGCAACATTATAAATCAGAAAGGGAAAAGATGCTGGACCATTGACTAATCATATGGCCAAAAAGAGAAAATAGATTTCTACCTCAAACTATATACACGCTGACATCTACACATACACACTCACACAAAATCAAGTGAAATAAAGACCTGATGTAAAAAATAAAACTTCAAAACTTTTAGGAAAAAATTTAGGAGAATAACTATGTCATCAGAATAAGGCAAGGCTATTTAAAAGGGACCAATAAAACATACAATAAAAAAAAGACCGATAAATTTGATTACTTAACAATTGAAAATTTCTGGGTGAAAAAAATACCATAAAAATGGGAAAAGATAAGTTACACAAACTGTACAAATGATTAGTATCCATAACATGTAAAAAACGTACTACAAATCAATAAGCAAAAGACCTACATTCAATGGAAAAAGGAGCAAATAAGTAAGCAAGCCAGCTACAGACAAAATTGGAAATACCAAATGGCTAAAATTTATATAATAAAATATGCAGACTCACTAATATTTACAGAAAAGCATATTAAAATTACAATGAGACTCTACCGCATACCCAGAAGACTGGGAAAATTTAAGTTTGATATCAAGTGCTGTTGAAAGGTATAGAAAAGTAGAAACTCTCCAACAAGGCAGGACAAGGTAAAATTTTATACAATTCATTTTTGGAGACCAACTTGACAATATGTAGTAAAGTTGAAATGTTCATCCTATGGAATCTAGTAATTTTGTTTTAGAATGAACACCCTAGAGAAACTCATATGCATGAATGTAAAAAAGATATTTGTAGTATGTTTTTTTGGCAACACTACCTATAATAGCAAAACACTGTAATTAAACTGATTTTCCAACTATAGATGATTCAGTGTCTAACTTATTTGTACGATGCAATACCAGACACACAGTTCAAAGAGCGGAACTGGATGTATCAAGAACAAACATTTTAAAAAGCAAATTAGTAAAGATAATGCATGGTATGATGTCATTAATATAAACTTAAACATAAAATATCTAAATGATACGCATCCTAAGTGATATATATGTATACGCACATAGGTGTAGATATATGGATATATGAAAGAAGCAGCAATTGGCATGTATGAGTAAAACTGCTGCTAGGAGATGGCCTGGAACTCACCTTTATGAGATTTATAACATGGCTTTTATGTTCTTCCACTGGACATAAATAATTTCACAGAACATCAACATCAAACAAGGCCATTTTGTGACCATTATGGATCAAGATAAAAACAAGTCTAAATTCATGTTAAATAAAGGGAAACCAAGAATGCTGTCCAAGCCACAATCATGAACAAATATCCCCCATTCTGGCTAATTTAAGTGACTGTTGCTTTTTTACCAATTATAGCTTTATTCTTCCCTACTTTTAGGTAAAATATGCTAGCATATTCAATAATAGAATTACCTCTGCTTCCTAACAGTAAACAACTCAGAGCAACGCCCCACTTCCTTAATTCACAATTACACAAGTCCAAATCTGTAACAAATCCTTTCTAACACCTTGTAACCAAGATGCTCCACACATCCCTATGACATACATTCTCCCTCATTGAAATATACCCAACTTATTCAAATATAGGGGTTTTCTTAGTGGTCTTTGTATGGAGGGCATTGACAAATGTAAATAATTGATACAGAAACACACACACAGAAAAAAATCATTCTAGTTTCAGGACATGGTTATTCCTTGGGAAGGTATAAGGGAGAAAAGAAGGTGGTGATAACTTGAAGTATATATTAAAAATTACATTGCTCTTTTCTTTTTAAGACATGTAAAGTATTGAACCAAATTTATACTGGGAATAGCAGAGTCGGAGACTAGTCTGAAGCTTCAACTCATAATTTCAAAGCTCATTTAGATAATTATAGTACTAAATAAAGAATAAAATGAAAAGGCAAGGCTATGATTCATAATGTTGCAAGCTGTGATGCTGCAGCATTGCCAAGAACAGAGATCAACACACAGCACTGAAAACGTCAGTGTGGCTTTTGCCCATTGTCATAGTGTATGTTGTATGTGTGTTGACACAGACTGAACAAAATCAGAGGGCTTGTTGGGGAAGCAGGCTGGTGGTTTAACACTACTACCAAGCATGTAACTTTGCCACCTTTTGGTAACTGAAGCAAATTGCAACTTACATTCTCAAGAACAAAATTAACAAAATGACATCTTGCTATATGAATACTAATTGAGAGATAATATCACAGACATTTAAGATTTGAATAATTAAAATCTTTACATAGGAACTCAAGATACTCATCTCATTCTGACTTATTTTATTAATCTTGAAAAAAAAACACATCTTAAAAAATGATACTTATCCTTCCCTATCCCTTTCCTATTTTTTTCTCACTTCTAGGTCATCATGCTTTCTTCTCTCTGCTTAGTGTCCTTCCTTCTTCTCAAATGTCCCAAACTCTCTGTCCTTCAATTTGTAATTCATGTGCCAACTATTTTATGAGACATTCATAAACAACCTCACTGGAAGTAGTGGGCCACTCCTCAGAAATCTTGCTACACACTATTTTCACTTCTCTTCTTTATTGTTCATTCTTTCACTCCTTCATTCAATAAATACTTTTACTCATTTTGTAAGAGATACTGAAGGACTAAATTTTCCACTATGGCTCTTGCATGTCCTTGATCCCCGCAGCTGTTCCTTCCTCCCACCCCTCTTGCACATGGCCTTTACCCTAATCGCTCTTTCCCACTCTCCTGACAAGATCTGAATTGCCCAGGCAACGGCAGTGAATGCACAAGAACCAACTCTGGCCAAGTATTCCTGAAACTAGGTGAACTTCAACTGGTCCCTCTTGCTAAACCTCATTAAAAGTTTCAGCTTCTTTCCGAGTTTCTATGCCTGACATTTTTGATAAAGGTTGTGCTGATGTCATTCTGATTGATCTTCTTCCACAGCTTCAGTGCCAAGACTCAGACCAGGACCGGGTGCTCTGGTGCTCGGCCTGGGCCACTTCAACATGCTGGACACCTTGTCAGTGTTTCCTCTTTGGAGTCCCAGAGACTAGACAGCTGGGCTAGTCCTGCGCCTGAGCAGGGCTCTGCTCCCCTTGCTTAAAAGCACTGCCTACGCTGCTATTCTTCCATCTTAGTTCTGCTTGGTATAAGCTTTTTGACTTGCCTTGTTTCACTACTTAATGGATCACCCCCATGGATAAGGTGAGCATTAGGGGCCAGGGATGTAGACCCAAGGGCCCGATGCTCAGGTTCTCTTGCTTTAAATCAATTGCCTGGTCATTTCAATGAACCTGTGGGTTGTTGTCCAGCTTTTTAAACTATGGCCAGATTTTATCAAGTACAATTTTGAACTTTATTAATGATACTAAGGAAACTTGAATAAAAAAGGAAGAAATTATTTTGTGACATGCCTTAGGAAAAGGAAAGATTAAAAATTCTAAATACTCAATGTCAATGATTACCATTTTTAATTTTCTTGAAGAAGCTCCTAAAACTTATGAAAAATTCTAAAATTATTTCCCTTAAGAACTCCTTAGGAAAGCTAATAAAAACACTCAGTACATACAATCCAAACTTAAACACTTCTCTCTCCTGACCTTGCCCCAATCAGCCTCCTATCCGGCCTCCCTTAAGTTCGCCTCCTCCTCCCCCTTGCTCTGTTCTCTTTCCTGGTCCTCCAGCAGCTTCATGGAACCCACTTCCCTTTCTTCTGTCAGTTCTTCTTAAACATAGCCTGCTGAATAAATGATATTCCTTCTTAATATCTTGTAGGTGGAGAAGATAACCAACTTCATTGGTTTTAGAGCTTCAAATCTTCACTCAGATCAGATGTGCATCATCTAGTTAAGAAGTTTCCTAACTCTCCAAAGAAAGAACAGAAGTTCACTGAAGAATTTCAGTTTACCCTAAGAATTTGTAGTCTAGGATACCCTGATATTTATCAATTAACTCATCTCCTTGTGGGACCTGAAGATGCTAACACTTGGTAAGAAAAAGCAATACAAATTTATTAACAAAATGATACCTAGTAGAATGACAAGCATTTGACTACAGAGTTCCACACTTCACATTATAAGATATCCCTGAGATCATACCTGTCAAAATTGGGCAAAACTCTAATCCTAAAAAAATCAGATATTAAGAATAAATTAATCCTTGATTTCAGAGACCACTTAACTCCTACCTTCTGAAAATAGTGTGGTCTCAGGGTAATAATTTCACAAGTGTCTTATCCACCTTTTTTGCTGATCATCTTAAAACTGAGATACTAGATTTAGTTGGAAAACAGAAGACAGGATGGTAGGCTATCCTCATCTTTAAATTACAAGACTCTTTTTGAGCCCTTTAAAGATACTTTTGCTCAGAAAAAAAGTTACAGACCAAATTAAATGTTTTCAGATCAAGTGACTGAATAAATCCAAGTGGAAAATCATCAACATCTGATCTAGACAATGATACTTCCGTATATTGCAAAAGAAAAAAAAAAAAAGGAGAAAGGGCCTATAGAAGAGCAATTTCTCTACCCTAGCGCAAAAGATAGATTCACAAAATACAAAAGACTAACTCTGTCTGATGGATCGACATCCCTCTGAGGAAGCAGCTGCTCCATTCTTCCTACAAATGCTCTTCACAAAAACTTTTCAATTGTAAAAAGAGGATGGTTCATTTCTAATTAATAATAGGGCTACATTCTCTACCATAAAGCCTTCTACCTTTTTATCATTCCTACTTCAGCATAACCTACACAAACAACCAGAATACAAGGATTTTCATATTAGTAGTATAGATGTTTAATAGTAAAACACCACAAATCACTCAGAAGTCCAATCACAAAGGGAGGGGTTAAATCCTTTTAGCTAATTCATCCTAAGGACACTCTGCAGCAGTGAAAAAAAATGGGAGTGGTAACTCTGCATGTAATAAAGTAGCTCCAGAACAATGGTATTATTTAGGAGGAAAATTCATATATAAAATATTACACAATGGATACATGATTCCCTTTTCTTACATAAGGGTCTTTGAAGTTCAAAGATTGAGTATCATATCTAAGATCATTCATCTTCTAAATGGTAGATGCAAGTTTTAATCCCATTCTCTGCTTTCAAAATTCAAGCCACCATGACTATAATACACTGCTTCTCAAATCAGTATACAGTACTGGTGAGACATGTTATAATGGATTTCTTTCTATCCATTTTACTGTGTTACCTAGTACTTCGGGGGACCCAGAATGCAGTAGAGTGAGAGACCGTGAAACAGTTAGCTTCAAAGCAAACTCAAATAACAACTTAAACACAAAACAAAATTTTATTTTATCTTTAGAACAAGATTGTCTTATGATCCAGAATACCAATGAATGCCTGGAGATACTGCCTGTGTAGCCAGTTAGCCTTTAAATATGATGTCCATTTTGCTCTGTTTGATATCTCCATATCAAACAAGGCCTGGAATAGACCAAATGACTCCACTTGATCAATATAAAGAATACATCACTCAAAATTCTATTTAAGTTTTTCCTTTCAGAAAAAAATTTAGGTTAAGCTCAAGAAAAGTAATATTGCTATAAACAATGCATTGTGTTTTTAAAACAAATGGTGAATAAATTAACTTTTTCTTATTGCCAATTTGAAAAAAAGTAAAGACTTTGAAAGCACTAATATTTTATGGTAATATCAAAAGTTATACATGTTCTTTGTAGAAAATTTAGAAAATACAGATGATGAAAAATAATATCCACATGTATGTATATCACCAAGAGATATATAGTTATTGATAAATTTAAACAGATGAAGACATAATATGAACAGGTTAAATTCCAGGGTAGTTGATTAATATAATAACAGTAGCATATAGATATATTCTCAATAATTGTTCTTTGTACTTACTCAACATAGAAAAGAGTTGAAACACTAATATTCATAGGGTTTGCAATATTTGCTAAATTCTGTTTTAAGTATATTATTATATGATACCCACGAATAATGGCTTTTTTTGCAATTATTAATATTTCTTCAGGTTAAAATATGTTTTAATTATTCATAATTATACCTTAGCATAATCCCCAAATCTTTGATCTATCTTGCATTTTATTTTATCATGTTTTATTCTATTTTGGCTTTTATTGGTCCTGAATGTCTTCATTTGTGGCCCTTTCCACTGACCTTTTCAAAGTTGCTGTGAACATCAAAGTTAAAATATGATTTGCAATAGCTTTGCAAATAAAGAAGCATGATCTAAAAAATGAACAATGGCTATAAATTAGTACAAATTTGAGTCAGCAAATTCAGATATGTATTTAATGTTACTTTTATTTATTTTCTTAAAATCAACTTAATTCTGACTTCTAGCTTCCATCCTGCAAGAGCAGCAAGAAATTCGACATTCATCTTTTGGGAGAGCTTTGCATTTCAGGATGACAAAGGCTCCAGGGGATTTTTGGGATTCAGTAGCATCAAGGTGGATGGTAAGATCCCACATCTCATGACCACCAAGACACTCAATATCCCTCTATGAATTCCAAACTGCTTCTTGTTCACTGTATTCGCTGGGTCTCAGGGTATGTCTTTGTTCAAATTCATCTTTGTAGAAATATCTGTCCAACTTCCCTCTTCTGGTTGATACTCATGTAGATTCAGCTCAAGTTAAAGGGATTCTAACACCCAAGGAGGGCCTTGCAAACACATGCCCTCCGGGAATACATTTGTCATGTAATGCATCGTGATGTAGCTGTCAGGTTCTGTTTCTGCCTCCCCTAACATTCTGGGAGCCCCTTGGGAGCAAGATGCACACCTTTTTCATCCTTGTTAAACCCACTAATTATGTGAGGCACACAATGGCCCTCAATAAATGGGTGCTGAATTAACGACTAAATGCCACCTAAATATTACAGACTTGATTCTTCTATTCTCCCCCTTCTCCCATTAATTGTACAAATGGCCATCAAAGCTAGCCTTCAAAATAAAGATTATGTTATTTCCCTGTAGTAATATCACTGATGGCACCCATGCACCTGTAGGCTGCAAGGAGTCAATGATTCATTCTTCAGCACATATTTATTGAATACCTAAATAGTTTGCCAGTTATTGTTCTAGGTTCTAGACACCTAACTATAAATAAACAGGAAAGTCTGTGCTCATGGAATTGACTTTCTATGCTCTCTCACACCTCTCTTTCCTTACATACTCTAAAGTTTCTTTTGTTTAGCAAAACCTTAGTCACCTTTCAGGCCATGCTGAGATGTCACATGTTCTTCAACACCCACCACAGAATTATTTGCTTCTTCCTCTTTCCTCCATAGCACAGAAGTCATGTTTCTACTAAACTACTTAAAACTATATTATGAAATTTTGTATTTGTTTTTTTTCATTTGTAGTATTCTACTCATCCCATAAAGGCAGAAACAAAGAATTTAAATCAAGACTATAAAATATCCCTACAACTCAATAGTATAAAAGAAAGGGGTGGTTTTGAAAAAAATGAACAAAAGACCTTAAAGAGACACTCCACAAAGAAAGATATATAAATGGACAATAAATACATGATAAGTACTCAGCAGCTTTTGTAACCAGGAAAATGAAAATAAAAGCATAAAAATGAGATAGGACTATACCCATTAAAGTAGCTAAGATTAAAAAGAATAATATCAGATGTTAGCTAGGATATGGAATTACCAGAACTCTCATACATTTTGTTGGGAGTGTAAAATGCTACAACTATTTTAGAAAAAGCCTTAGAATTTTATTAAACAGTTAAGTTAAAAAGTAAAGTAAAATATCCTTCAACCCTATAACTCTACTTCTTAGTCTTTATCCAACACAAATTAAGATAAATGGCAACAAAAGATGTGGACACAAATATGCATAACATCTTTGTTCACAGTTGTCCAAAACCAGAAGCAATTGAAAAGTTCATCAATAGGAGAATGGATAAAAAATTTGAAGTGTGTTTACGCAAGAATGCTACTCTGGAATAAAAAAGAACAGATTACTGATACATGGAACAGCCTGGATGCCTCTCATAACCATTGAGCTGAGTGAAATATGCTGAACACAGAAGAGTACATAGCGATGATTCCATTTATATGAAGATCTAGAATAGTGACAGTAATCTACAATAAATAAATATGGAAATAAATATATCTTCAAATATATATATATTTTTTTTCCCTCTGGAGAGAGCCTAGAAGCAATACCACATTAAAAACAATAAGCACATCTATGACCTAGATCTTGGTTTCTGCATATTAATCTTCACTAAAAGAAACCAAAGCTCCTTAGAGAAATGATTGATTTTGGGACTGATGAAGAGAAAGTTAGATGAACTGGAATCTCTTGTTGCAACAGAGAGTAACAAGAGTATTCCAATAATGATGGAATCATATCCAGAAGACCCAGGAGGCTTCTTCACTGGCCAAGTCCATATCACTTGAGTATCAAAAAAATAACTATAATAATAGATCGTAATTCACTCAATAAGAGTCGATGAGTAAGCAAATAGATAAACAGAAAAAGTCTCCCTTAATGTGTAAAGTCACTAGTAAATATAGAGGAAATGATGAAGTTTGAAAATGTCATTGAATGACTTCATTCAATGATGAAGTTTGAAAATTAAATCAGTGAAACTAACACTAGTGAGTGAATATTTGATGAGGAACAAAATTTATATATAATCTCAAGGTATCTCTCCAGATTAAAGGTTATCTAGAGAACTTTTAGTCAAGTAATCAAAGTTAACAACTCCAATTTTAGGACAGACGGAATCACCTGCCTCCTGATTTGACAGACTGGGAATACTGTGGTATTCCTGCTGCAAAAGCAAAACCTGAATTTAATCTTGTGAAATCACTATACAAACCCAAATAGAGGGAGGATGTTCTATAAAATACATGTTCTGTAATTTTTAAAACTCTCAAAGTTAAAAAAACAAAAATGGTTGAGGAACTCTTTCAGATTAAAGTAATTTGGAGAACCATGATAACAAATCCCACGGAGGATCCTGGAGTGGGTGAGGAACAGTTACAAAGGGCATAATTGGGACAAATGACCAAATGTGAATAGGGACCATGAATAAGGTCATACTACAGTATCAGTATCACAGACCAATTTTGATCATTGTACTATAGTTATGTCAGAGAATGTCCTTCTGTAGAAATATACATAGAAAGAATTTTCTCAAAATAAAACAATATGAAACAAAACTTGAAACGTATTTCTACTATATTCTGTGTGGATGGGTGAAGAAGGGGATGCTGAGAAGCTGGAGAATAGCACATTGTCATCTTAAATGTTCCCAGTGGCAATAAAAAAATCTAAGTAATGGGAAGATAATGGCCACAATGATGATTAATCTTTAATATCATTCTTAATAAAAATTCTTTCATTAATTATCCATAAAAGCCACTATTTATAACCCAGGTTTCTTAATCTGCCCAAAATAACATATACATCTTTCCATTTATGTTAGGCAACTGATAATAGTGGGAATTATCCAGAAAACAAGGAAAGAGCAAATTTCACTTAACACACCTGCTTTCATTAAAGTGTCAAGCTTTCTTAGACATGAGCTAATATAAAAGTTGTTTGACTTTAAGCAAGATTCTATAGATAGACGTATACAGATACCTACATACAAACATTAACATATATATACACATGTATACAAAAGCATATGTGTGTGCATATATATACACATCCATATACATAAACACATAAAAATACACACATGTAAAATAGATATTCTTTTTTTTTTCAACTTTTCCAAAGATGACAAAAATGAATCATTCTTCTAACTTAGGAAGTTTTTCTTTTTTAGGGGGGGCTGCAATTAAAACTGAATTATAAAATTTTAAGCCTTCAGACCCCCTTAAAAAGTCTGTTCCAGCAGGAAATAAGATCTCCAGAACAGTCAAACATAGATTACCGCCACTCAACACTGATGACCCTAAAATGGTGAACATTTGGAGTCTTTATGTTATCAAAAGTTTGGCAGTCACACAATTCACAAATAGCAAACATAGACAGTACAAGGGATCTCCAATACAAAATGTCAAAGCTTATCAAACAAGTGGGAATCTAAAGGGAATAAAACACTACCCCAAATGGCACCTCCCATGGCATCTCGCAAATGAATGTCCTGCTACAGGACTAGAAGGTTTAAAACCCTCCCCAAATGGTGGCCTAGTTCCCCTTCCCCACCCCATTCCCTGGGAACCACAAATGTGCTCTGAATTTAAACCAAGTTTTCTAGTTCAACTCGACCTCATCACTTTCATCCCCAAATGGCACCTCTAAATAAATAATCAACAGGAAAGTTTGAACACCCACCCCCCAAATGGGTGCAATTAGGGTCTCAGCATGCAAGCTGGGCAACTTATTAAACAAACAAATGGCCATGGTGTCTGGACACTTTTCAAATCCATTTTCTTTTCCTCAACTCAGTTCAGGTTGTGGGGGGCCGTACCTACTTTGGAGGGGTTAAAATGGGAGTTCTCTGAAGCTAAAACAGGTTCCAGCAGCTGTTGGAACCGTCTTGTACTCTAACACCTCAAAAAGAAGTCGCTTCTTCCAGTGAAGACCTACGGCCGCCCAGGGCTGTTCCCCTGCTTTGGGGTGTCATTCCACCGGGGCACCGATGAGCCCACCCAGGTATGCCAAAATCTGTTACTGAAAGTTCAGCACTTATCCCAGAGGCCACATCAGAAAAACGAGGACAAGTGGTTTAAGAAAGGAAAGAGAAATTTATTAATTTGTCGGTAAATGAGGATGGAGACTCCTGTCTAAAATGCCATCATCCTAATCATAAGTAGAAATACAGAGTTTTTAAGTCAATATTTGCTGAAATTGGTCATTTTAAGATATATCAAAAGTAACAGAAGAAGTTTCCAGCACCTTCAGAAAGTATATTGATATTAAAACTTGACATTTCCTACTTCACTTCACTAAGAGATGGATATTGTATGAGAGGGAAGTCTTTTCCTCTACCTTCCCAAATTCAATGGCTGGAGCTCTGCAAATTAAACTGACAAAAGAGACATTAACAGGAGAAATAGTTTATCACATATACATATGGAGGCCTTCATAAAAAAAAAAGCGAAGACCCGAAGAAGAAGCAGATAGACCCAGGGGTTTACATACCATTTAACAAAGAGCAATAATTGTGTGGAAATCACATGACAAAGGAAAAGGGGTTTAGGCTGTTAGGGGTATTAAATTGTAGGAAGGTAAATAATATGTGAAAAACTAGTGAAAGATAAGTGTTGTTTAGTAAGATATTTGTTATTCAAATTCCTTAGGTGGTGTCTCTGGGCTGATAAGAGTCTAGAATCATCTCAAGTGATTAAGAGCTGTTCTGTCCTACCTGTTACAAGAGAAGGGAGGGGCGTCTGCACAAAGAGAAATTTATGCCCTGATTTTAGGCAAATAGTGGAACGTAGAGGGTCTCCTGTGTCTGCTGTTTCTCAATTGCTTTCAGTTCAAAATAATCCTTATGCCAAAATGGCATATTTTGGAGTGGCATATTCTGATTCTCTTCAATATATATCGTCTAATATTAAGGAATCATCTTCTAAAAATACTGGTCTTTATGTTTTATAAGAATGTTAATGTTGGGAAAATGTCAGCCTTTATGCTTTCATTACATTGTGAAAATGCAATGCCTTTTGTCCTTTCATCATTAAGAAGAACAATTTAGCAGAGTTTTACTAAATATGAGCACTTAGTTTCTGTCTCAATTAGATTGAAACAGCTGGTGTGGACTGCATTTCCTTGTATCTTTGCTTACTAGAAGCATTTGGGAAGTAGAAAGAATACCATTTCAGCAGGGACTTCTGGTAATGAAAATTGCAGAATGGTTTCAATAATAGTAAACATTTAAGAGCCATTAAGTCATCTTTCTCATTGTGCTTAACACCATCAAATTCAATGAGTGAATCAATGGCCACAGCTGGATGCAAGTAGCATTGAAATTCAAGAACTATGTCACTGCACCAGTGATAATAAGCCTAAGTAGTAGTGGGTGAAAGAGACAAAAGTCATCACAGAATTTTGATTGTAGCTCAGCAGTCAGATTAGAGGATGACTCGATGTTTCACAATGATTCATGAAATGTAAGATTCATGATATGTAGGGGATGGAGAGAGAAGCACAAACATGCTTGAATGGTTAGCAGTGAGCATTTAAGGAGAAATTTATAATTTGTGTTTGGTTTTTTATTTAGTCAAGATAATGCACCCCACAGGATCTTTTCATTGTATCAGACAAATAGATAAAAACCAATCTTAGGAAAAAATGTCTTCAAATTCCAGTGCTCTTATTTTTCTCTCCTCATTATTTTTTATAGACTGTAACCATGGTGATATTCAGAAACACAGCTCTGTTCCTTGCTTAGCTTCTAAGCTTGCATATCTACATGTCACCACCTCCGCACGACAATAGCCACACTCAGACTCCTTTGAAATCCAGTTTTACCTTCTTTTATTCCATTTCCTTGTAATTCTTAATGAGTTCACTTTGATGATGCTGACTTGGGGAGATTATCGAGGACAACATGTTTTCCCTCTCAGAGCTGTAGGCGCAGATGCTGCAATTGACTTGGATGGAAATCTATCCTGATGAGAACCCAAATTAAGTCGGGAGATCGCAGCTACAGATGTGAGGAACATTATCAGCCATCAAAATGGATCCAAGTGAAGAGAGAATTTATGGTGTCAAGGAAAGCAAATGTCTTCCAGATTCTGTCAATACGTAAAATTACCTTTAGAGTCATAGCAGAACTGCCATCCATCACAAGGACAAATGGCCTAGGGCCATTTCAGTTAAATAGCTACCCTTTCTCCTTAAACCTCACAAGCGCAACTTACCTCTTAGCCATTGCCACTGACAGGCTCAGTGGGCACCTCAGGAGCGGTTTTCTTCTCTGGCTTACTGTAGAAGGAAGCTTCCTGGCTGCCATGCTACCTCTTCCTGATCTGTCTTACGGAACACCTGCTGGCCAGACCTCTGGTTTTCTCTCCTGCATACCTCTTCCAACTCTAATCATACTCACCTACACTGCATACACCTGAGAGGACAGCATATTCCCATTAGAATCCTCCAATATTATCTGTGCTGTTTTCCAATCCCAACCCTAATGAAATTCCCTTTACTCTTGGTTTCCCCTTGAATTTACTGAATGCCTAATATCGAAACCTCATCTCTTTGAAGTAGCAGACCTTCTAGATGTAGTTCAAATGAACTTGCATCTGCATCTATGTTCTCTGATATTCAGTGAATCCTAAATCTATACAGTATTCATGCATAATCTGTCTCATTCTCAGCACAAAGATCAAAGATTACGGAGTTCAGAAGATACTACCCCAAAATACAACATTTGGGCATTTGAGAAAACAGCAGAAGCAGGAAGGCCACTCTCTGACCTTCTCTTGCCTTTCTTCCCTGAAGCAACTCATAAAATCTAGAAGCCTTTTCTGACCTTCTCCTGAAACAGGTCATAAGATTCTCATATCTGAGGACACAGGGACACAAAAAAGAAACTGAACAAACCGGGCTTGCTATGTTTCTTCCAGTTTCTTGCTTTTAGACTGTACCTTTTTATCCAAGCATACATCTCCATGACTATTCACTTTTTCATCAAACCTAGCATAAATAACACACAAGGTCACCCATTTCTTTGGATCTTTGTTTTCTTATGAAGGCTCCTGTGTCACATAAAACTTGTATTAAGTAAGTTTGAATGCTTTTCTCTTGTTAATCTGTCTTTTGTTATAGGGCCTCAGTGATGAACCTAGGATAGGTGAGGAAAAGATATTTTTCACCTTCACATTTTTGAGTAGCAAAGTCTTTATAAGAGCAACAGGAAGCAGGGAAGAAGTGAAAATAAACATTTAATATGAGAATAGAAAAAAGAATGCATTAACTATTTGGTCATGATTATGTCAATAAGTTATTGCTACATAATTTGTGAAATTATAAGTCAAGTCTCCATTTATCTAGTGCTAAATTTTTAAAATGAAATCCATTTTTTTTAAGAGACAGAGTGTCGCTCTGTCACCCAGGCTGGAGTGCCGTAGTATGATTATAGTTCCTGCAGCCTCTACCTCCTGGGCTTAAGTGATCCTCCCAGCTCAGCCTCCTGACTGTTGTGACTACAGGTACACACCATCACACCTGGCTAATTTTTAAATTTTTTGAGGAGACCAGGACTTGCTATGTTGTCCGGTCTGGTCTTAGACTCCTCTAATGTTATCTGTGCTCTTTCCAATCTCAACCCTAACTAAATCCCCTTTACTCCTTACTTCCCCTCGAATTCACTGAATGCCTAATATCGAAACCTCATCTGTTTGAAGTAGCAGACCTTCCAGATGCAGTTCAAATCAACTTACATCTACATCTTTGTCCTCTAAATGTCTTTCCCTCATTCATTCTAGGTTCATCACAGAGACCCATATAACAAAAGACAGATTAATAAAAGACAATCATGAAAACTTATTTAATATAAATTTTATCTGACATGAGAGCCTTCACAAGGAAATGAAGACCCAAAGTAATGGGTAAATCAGTATTTTTTTTATGATTTGCTATGTTGTCCCATCCTCCCACCTCAGCCTCTCAAAGTGTTGGGATTACAGCCATGAGCCACTGCGCCTGGCCTAAAATGCAATCTATTTTAATCAAACTAGAGAATCTAAATAATTTATCCACAGCAGATACCCATTACCCTTTGTACAAGAATACCAATATATTATACTAATGACCACATGCCTATGGGTGGGGCCATCCACTTGTAACTTATCTGACCTTGAACATGCTCAGATTTTTCAATCTCTGTGTCCTCTATATTCTTATTCACAAGGTATGGTTGATTAGATGACTGTTGAGATCCTACTGATCTATAAAGGCTAGTCTTACTCATTCCCCTGGCTCTTGCTTGACACATAAACTAAAATTACCAAAGATAGACTGAAATCACCAGTTTTTCACAGTTTAAAAAAAAAGAAAGTTTTAAAAAGAAGATACCTGATCTTGGGGCAAACTTTGAAGAAAAAGGATTATTATCACACAAAAGCATTTATATACGAAAGCTGTCTCACCTGATTTCAGCAAAAAGCTCTTGATATTCCTATAAGGCTAAAGAAGAATATAACAGAATATCTAAACAAAAAATAGAAGGCCATTTTTATATAGAATTATCACTGGCACTTTGTTTCATATCAGCTAAAAACAGACTATGTAAAAACAATTCAAAAAAATTTTTTTGTATCACATAACAGGAGGTTGCTTCTCTTATACAAGTTTTTTGTTTGTTTGTTTCTGAAAATAAAATTATTGGAAAAGGAGAGTGAGCCAGCTTTATTGTTTTTGTTATGGTATGTACTCTCTATCCACATGAGCACGTGATGACTCTGTGGTTCTTGGTCCTTGACCCAGTACACTCTTTGCATTACCCTGGTAGGTAACTCCATTTGTTCGCTAGAGGCAGACAATAAAAAAGAGGAAGCAAATAGTTCATAGCCAACTTAATCAGGTCTTACTACAACTCACAAATAGTAAATGAAAGAATAAAATGCTGTTATTATAAGTTCTTTTATTATCAGGAAAGATAACTAAGAAAATATTACCAGCTAACTAGTAGTCATCGGTAACTACGTGATGACATGGGCAAGATGGCACGGTGGCCAAAGACAAACACAGCTTCAGTCAAATACATGCCAAGGGTTGCTAAGACTATGGAAATGTTTCCATATCTTTCCTCCAGTTACTGTGTTTGGACAAGTATCTTTCAAAGCATTTCACAAGCATTATCTGATTTAATCATCCCAATAATCTAGAATGGTAGACATTATTAGTTTCAGTTCACATATTAAAAAAAAAAATGCTCAGAGAGAAGAAGCCTTGTCGAAGCTGTCACAGGAGGGAAGTGGTTAAGCTAAAATGGAACACAGATTCTAATTCTGAATTTTAATGGTCTTCCTTTTATACATAGCTAACAGCCATCTGGGGGTTGAATTTTTAAAACTTTCAGAATTTTCAAGAAATACCGTAGTGAAAATAATTAAATGTAGAGTGAATTTTAATATATTCATTCATGAGTAAACTCATTAATGTATTTATTTATATGTAAATTACATAATGCTAATCATGAATATGGAGTTGATGTAATACAAAAATAAAAGAAATCATGATTTCTACTTTACATTAGCACACAACAGAGGTGAGGGGAGAAAATACAGAGGACAAAAGATTTAAAAGCCATACAGCATATCACATTGTGTGTTTATATAATGAAACACAAGTACAAAAGGAAGAGCAATAAAGAAAATTCAGTAAAGGTGGAGTAACCTAGACCAGGCATGGTCCCTCTCACCTGTAATCCTACGACTTTGGGAGGGTGAAGCGGTAGGATCACTTGAGGCCAAGAGTTTGAAATCAGCCTGAGCAAGAGTGAGACCCCTTCTCTACAAAGAACAGAAAAATTAGCCCGGCGTGCCACCACTAGGGAGGCAGAGGCAGGAGGATTGCTTAAGCCCAGGAGTTTGAGGTTGCAGTGAGCTATGATGATGCCACTGCACTCTGGCCGGTGTGACTGAGGGAGACCCTGTCTCAAAAAAAAAGAAAAAAAATCTGGAGTAATCTGGAAAAGATTCAAAAAAA
>CAUYSK010029127.1:0-19648 GCA_963575035.1 Avahi laniger | reverse complement strand
ATATCTTGAATCTCCATGACATTGGTAGTAACTTCTCCTTTTTTGTTCCTGATGGAGCTTATTAGAGATTATTCTTGTCTGTTTTTCATTAGTCTAGCCAAAGGTGTGTCAATTTGGTCTATATTTTCAAAGAACCAACTTTTTGTTTTATTAATCTTCTGTATAGTTTCCCTGTTGTCAATTTCATTTAGTTCTGATTTGATCTTATTAATTTCCCTTCTTCTGCTGGGTTTGGGGTTGGTCTGTTCTTTTTCCAGAACAACAATGTTTTCATATAAGGAAAGAGACTTGCTCTACCAGCTTTAATTTTGGTTTAAAGCTATTGTGCTTATGACAGTGTGTTATTGCTGCAGGGATATACAAAGTGAAAATTCAATAAAACAGGGGCCTCAGAAATAGGCCTACAACATATATGAAAATGAATTTATGTCAGTCCAAGAATTTCAGATCAGTGAGAAAAGAATGGATTATTTAATAGATGGTGCTTGGACTATTGGTTATTCAAATGAAAATAATTTTTTAAAAATTGGCTCTGTATTAGACACTATAAACTAAAATTAATTTCAAGCAGATAAAAGATATAAATGTGAAAGGTAATATTCTATAACTTCTAGAAGAATCTCTGGAAGAATAGTCTTATGAATTTGAAGTAGAATTGTTTCTTAAGCAAAACACAAAGTCCAAAGGAAATTTGATGACAAAATTTATGAACACTAAAATTTAAAGCTTTCATTTATAAAATACAAGCACCACATAGATAGCGAATAGAAAGACTTGCATTGAAATATGTAAGTTGTAACTCATATAAATGATTAAGGATTTGTGTCCAAAAAGTTGAACAACACAGTGAAATTAAGGACGAAAAACTTGAACATACATCTTATAGAAGAGGAAACACACACTATCATAAACATGAAACAAAATCCTCAACCTAATTATTATCAGGAAAATGCTAATTAAAATCTCAGTGAGGTATCATTTCATGCCTACCAGTTTGCCAAAAAATTAAGAGGTGATTAATACCAAGTGTGGTGAGGATATGGGCAATAGAAATTCTCATCTTTTGTGGGTATAAACTAGTAAAAACTAGTAGAACTGGAAAGCAGTGTATCATTACATAGTAGAGATGAACATTCCCTACAACCATAACTCTACTCCTAGATATACTGTCTTTGAGAAATTCTGGCATGTGTACATCAGAAAACACAAGATTGTTCAAGCAGCATTGTTCATAATAGCAAAAAACAGAAAACTACTCAAAGTGTCTACCAACAGTTGAATGGATTCCTAAGTTGTGATATACTCACAGAATACATGGAATACTATATCTTAGTTGAAAAGAATGAAATACAGCTATTTGCTTCAACATGATGAATCTTATAAATATCATATAGCATGTGATAAGCTTATCACAAAAATTATGTATAGAATTTCATTTATATAAATAAAAAAGGTGAGTTTCAAACAAAATATTATTTAATAAACCATATAAATGTAGTAAACTATGAAAAAGAGAGAAAGAGAGTTAGAGAAATAGAGAGAGAGAGAAAGAGAGAGTTTGAGAGACAAAGAGAGGAAGAAAGAGATAGAAAGGGGGAGAGAGAGAGCAAGAGAGACAGAGAGACAAAATTCAGGAAGATGGTTATCTCTAGAAGGGAGAAAGGGTGATATGATTGGGGAGGAGTACACAACATTGTAAGGGGGTAGTAATGCTGGATGTCTCAAATATTTGGTGAGTACTTGAGTATTTTATTATTTTTCTCTGAGATATATATACAGTATATATAGTTTTTTCACTTGTTAACACGTATAATATATTTTACTGTAAAATCTATTCAGGTAGTTATGGGATGATACTGTGTTAATCCCATGTCCTGCATACAGAGAATACAATTTAAGAGTCAAGATAAGCTGTAGTCATTTCAGATTTTCAAGAGTGTCATTAAGAAAAATGAATGTTTGCAGTAAGACCAAGAATGATTTTTGTACCTGCTTTCTCACAACTAAATGAGATGGTGTTCTAAAAATTTAGCTTTGATAAAAGAAGGTAAGGAGATAGTCAATGAATTATTGCAATAGGTCCTCCTGAGTGGACCTTACTGTCCTCAGGTTTCGGGGAATGTGTATACAGCTGTGTCATTCCAGAGGTCCCTCTGTAGGTGCAAAATGATAACAAAAGCTTGGTTTTAGCACTTTGCGTTTAGATTGGTGACCCCCCTCTCCAAGTGTCTACAAACAAGTGACACGGACACATCATAGGTTTTGGGAATGCCTTCAGAAGTAACCGAACCATTACAGATAGAAGCAAGAATTATTTGCATTGTGGCTGAGAGAGCATGCACTTTCACACGCTGGGCAGGTCAGGAGCTTGATGCTGAGAAAATTGATGGTAAGCAAAGATAATTTCCTGAAGTGACTTTTGCAGGGTGAAAAGAATTGAGATAATATAGGACATTACACAAAAAATTTAGACTAAATATCTAAATGGACCAGGGTCATTTAAATTAAAGTGTGTTTGCATTTTGTTTCCAAGGAACATTCTCCAGTCAAAACTCTTTCGATTGTCCTGATCAAAGAAAAAAATAAAAGGAAATCCTTTGATAGGCAAAAAATAAGTTAGGCATAGCTTAAGAAATATTAATGAGTTACTGTAATTACTGGACACTCAAGGTATGAAAAATGAAGGCTATAGTTGAGTTTCAGCACAGAGCTGGAGATTTTGCTTGCAAATTATACAGACTAGAAAAAAATTTCTCTATGAAAGAATTGTGAATCAGGAAAAGAGAATAACTGAGATGGGGGCTGGTTTTCAACTACAGTGCCAAAAATAAAACAAGAAATCTTTACATTTATTTACAGCAATGACTACAGCAAGTCAGTCAACTCTATTGCAGGGAAAGTTGGGCATAAATAATGCCAAATGACAGAAATTTTAAGTATCGTATTGAATTAACATTTCAATGTGCATTTCTCCGGGGTTCTGGGGGAAGGCATAGCATAGCCAAATCACATGAGCATTTTTATGCACTCAGTACTCTGTTAGGTAGTGTAGCAAAACATATGAACAAAAAAATGTGTTTTCTGCCCTCACGGACTTTGTATATAACCTAGATAAGGACACACCATCAGGGTGAAATAATGAGATAAAAATATACAGCAAAATAATAAGGGCACTTGCTCGATGGAAGACTCTCAGTAACCTCACTCTCTGGGTCCTGGTGAAGACCCGGCAGCTGGAACATCTGCTTCCTGCCTGCAAACGAACCCTCACTCATTCTTACTGACTCCTAATTGTGCCTGTTCCTGAGCTTGTATGTAGAAATTGGAAATGACTCCTGTTAACCATATACTCCTCACAGGGTTTTGTTGTTGGGCTTTCTACAAATTAAAAACAGGAATTTAAAGGACTGAAAAATTTAAAGCAGGAGTATTGAAAACTGATAAAAGGTCAACTAATAGTGAGAAAGGACATAGAAAGTCTGTTATAGGCATGACTGAGAAAGCAGAATAAGTTGGGAGCACTGAGCAAAGGAGCGAGCGAGCTGTGCCCTGGGAGGCTCTCCTTCACCATCACGCGGCCCTGTACCGCGGCTCATAGCCATGTGCTGACTTCACCATCAAGAACAGGTTAATATCTTCAGTATGTATTTAATTAAGCTAAAAATTTTGTAAAACATTTGAGAAATCTTTTACCTCAAATTAGTTCAAATAAAACTTTTTGGTATGCGAAGGGAATAAGCCTGAGTTATCAGGACAAATTACAGTAGAGACCACTTCATTTCCCAACCATCCTGGATTAATGATTACTCTACATCACTGAGCCTGCCGTTGTGTGGCACAGACCATATTTTCTATATTATTACAAAACAAAATTATAATAAAATGTGATTTTTGTAATATCACAAACTTTATAGTGATGGCAAGTTAGTCAAATTTCAAGCACAGGAATGGAAGGGTATTCTAGATCAAATGGCTTATTAAATAGATAAGCACAAATGAAAATAAGTGTATGTTTCATGTAGGGCTTCTGTTTTAATATTTGAATGTAGAATTTTCCAACGTTCTAGAATGGTACACAGCACATGTAAAAGACCACGGCAATGAATATCATTACCCACACATATTTTTATTACAAAAGAAATAGTATCTATCTGTATTTTTTAATCAGAACAGACCCATGATAGCAACACTGATTTTTGGGAAAAAATAGGAAGATGAAGGAAGCAGGAACCCAGGCTTAAGCAACAGTAGATTTTTCTTTTATTGATTCTCAATTTATTTTATAGGATTTTTAACAGTGAGGGAGACCTGAGAAGCCATAAAATCAATTCCTCAAATTGAATTTGAAAAAAACAAATCATCTCTCACACCTACCCTGATTGGTAATAATTAACTTGGGAGTACCTCAGTTACTATTTCATTAAGCAGTTCTCCTAGATATCAAACTTATTTTAGTTTATTTATTGGATCCAGCCTAAGCACTCAAGGTGCTTTTGAAGGATATGATGCAAATTGTTAACATCATTTCACATTTATTGAATTACAGCTTCACATAACTTAGAGCAGACACAAGACTTAATGAGAAAAGCAAGACATTATTCCTGTTTTGTAGAGAAACAAAGCAAGACATTATTTCTATTTTGAGAGTAACCAAGGCAAACAGGTAGAGGGAAGACTTGCCCAAAGTCGGACAGATAATTTTGAGAGGCCATTAGGATACTGTTAGTTTATTTCTGGTAGATTGCTCTTTTCACTTGTACATAAGCTGAGTTGGCTGTAAAAATATATCTCAGGAATAAATAAAATATTTTGAGAAAGAGCAGTTAATTGAGATGCTGAAGCATAAATACTTGGAGGGTTGGTCACTAAACATCTGTATTTTCTCGGCCATTATTCTGTTTGTATTTGCCAGTCATTCCCTGCCACTTGGTATCAGTAAGAGAAGTAGCGGTGGGAAAGGGAAAGAGTGATCCCAGATTATCTTTTATTAAGAGTATAAATTGATGGACATCGTGGATTTGTTTTTCAATGTGGAAACTCAAAGTTCTGTGTCTCAGCTTTATTTCAAAAAACTTTTTGGTTGAGTCAATAGACCCAGAGCCAATGGGTTTATTAAAAATCCTCTTTTATGATTGGAATGAATAGAAGGGGGTGTGAGACCACCAGAGAATTTTAGCCTCCTAGGTGGAACTCCCACCCTCCTAGCATACAGATAGGTCTGGCTGTACACTCTGATGTTTCCAGGGTCATGGGTACCTACTACCCTGTTCCAACCCCAACCCTACTGTGATTTTGTCCATATGTCTGACCAAAGCAGACTGCTTAGGGCCCTGGGTTGATATGGGCAGCGTGTGTCTTTTTTTCTCCAGGGTAGGCTCTGCCAATCCCTGTGAGGAGAGTCATTCTGGAAAGTCTATGAATAGGGTTCAAGCCCTCTGCTCTTCTTCCTGGGAAATTCCAACTTTGGTGGGAATTTTGTATTTTAGAATTTTCTATCAATGTAAGAAGTTTTTTGGGCTTTCTGTACCCTACCTTCAAAACCGTGTTTTTATCCTTGTCTTTTTTTTTTCAATGAAGGCATTCCTATTGAAAGCGAAAAGGTAGATATAGAAAATGATGAATACTGGAGGTCAATTAATGGTATTAAAACCAAAAATGATTACTTTTGATTCATGAATTCTAAAAATGAGTATGATGGTTCTTTAACACAAGGAGAAACTGGACACAAAGACAAAGGGAAAAATCTTTGTTGTTTCATTGATTTGCCCTAATTGTATTCTTTCATCTTACAAATATGCTTAACTTGCATAGAAGCTGCTGCCTGTGGTTCTGTTCCCGAACTAAAAGAAACTTTTATTTTTTTTTTTAACAAAACCTAAGCATTTCAGAGTAAAACATGATAGGTCAATATTGCTTTCTTGGTGGCATCTCTGAATGGGGGTGATCCAGCAAAAGGAGCCAATGACAAATTAAAAACAAGAGTAATAATAGTTCCTGTGATCCCACACAGGACAGGTGATAAGCACATTAACAGTGATTATATAGATTTCGATTACGAATAGTTTCATAAGCAACAGCAGATTTTTCTTTTATTGCATAATCTAGTCAAAGACATAAGATGTGTATACATTGACACATATTTACTTTGGGGACATGATGGGAGGGGAAAACAATGAATATTTGGAGAATCAAGATTTCATGAAAGAGAAGGCTTTAGAGAAGGATACGAAACAGAGGTAGGTAGTTCCAAAAGAGAGGTACCAAAGGTGAGTGTATCTTTGGAGAGAACAAGTTGTCTGTTTGACTGCAGGATACACAAAAGGGTGAGACAAGGTAATAAGAGCCTTATTGTGGGAGGTCTGAAACATTTGAACTTGAATCGGTAGGCAACGGTGGAGCCATCAAAGATGTTAATAAAGATGAATGTAATAGATGAGGAGTTTAAGAAAATCAGAGCATGGACCCAAGAGAAACTGGAATAGAAGTTGCATGAGCAATCAGGGAGAATTCTGTGGTAGCATAAGTGAGAAAATGTCAGAATCTAAGCTAAAGGAAAAACCCAGATTTCACTGGCTGTATCTTCATGGAGCTAACAAATTTAGTGATTGCATGCACCATAAGTCTCTTAGAAAATTTACTAAAAATCTCTAATGATCCTTCATAAAAATATCACATTTACACATACTCATAAAATGCTGCTTATAATCTCAGGGGGTTTATATGATAGACCTTTGGGAACCAAGAACACTTTAGGAACTCTTGGCCTACACGTTAAGCACCTTTGATTCTGACTAATTTCATTGGCATTTTAAAAATGAATCAACCACTTATATAAGAAAAATTGCTTACTATTCTGACATAATGTAGACCGGCATTTCCCACCTTTTTTTTTCTCTTCATGCTACCTTAGAAAGCAACTTCTAGAGTTAAGACCCAGAAGCTGGAGTGTATGGTGGTCACACAGCAACCCGGGTGGCTCCTGGGCCATTTCACTTTTTTGTTTTTATAACCTAGTGCAGAGTTTGTGGTCAAAAAATTTTGAAAAATGCTGAATACTCTATTATCCTCTGTAAGATTAATATTCCATATCCTCATATTAAATGTTCTGCAGTAAAGAACACTGGCTTAACTCTTTTTACACGTTATCAGAGCCTGTCCCGGGCAGTCTTCATCCAGGCATGACTGCTAACTGGTTTCACAATTTTTAAATATAAATGAGACTTAGGCTCTGGCAGCATAAAGCTTCTTTACATCTGCCTTCACCTCTCCCAGCCCTCCTTACTCTCAACTAGGAGATAGGTATGCTGCTGTTTATGAATTAGCTGTGTGATCTTGGAAAAATTATGTATCTCAGAATTAATATATGTAAAGTAAGGTTATGCACTTGAAGATCAATGTCCTAACTCAGTGGTTCTCACACTTGAACATTCATCAGAATTAGCATGAAGGCTTCTTAAAACGCAGGTTTTTGGTTCCTATGGGAACCAAAGTTTCTGATTCTGAAGGTCTGGGTAGAAACTGAGAGTTTGCTTTACTGTTGAGTTCTTAGGTAATGCTGATCTTAATGATCGGTGGACCAAACTATAAGAACTGCTGCTCTAGCATTTTTGTGGTTCTGTGAATTCATACTCTTTGCTGCTTGAGTCCTTTCCTCTCTGGAGTTGGTGATTCACTGCCTCGCTGCTTCTGTTTTGTGTCTGCAGCTCAAGTTCTCAATTCACTGCTCTGCATAATAGTTGCCATCGGTGTTTTCTGAGGAAGATTACTATATCCAGCATGAATAATTTTTTAAAATTTTCAAACATGTAGAGGGCACTAATGAATTGTGTTTACATGCTTCTGGCATATCATCAATATAACTACAAACTTTTTAGGATACTAAATATTGGCTGAACCCAGCTAACATGCAGTTAGACTCAGTGGCACCAAAGACCTATTTATATGACATTTCTGTTAAGGCAATATTGCCCTTTATAATATGAATGTTTGTGTGTGTGCTGTGGAAACACAGAAAGGATTCCCTCTACTCAAAATGCATGTGAGCAGCTTCTGCAGAGTCAATGCTAGGACAAAATTATGACATTGATGAAGTTTGACTTTGGGGGCCCTTCAATCTTTGTTCAGTCATTTGATAAATATTTACTCATCATTAGCATATAAGGCATTAAGCTAGATGCTTCAAGGGATACAAAGATAAAACAGATCAAATCCTTGCCTGCAATGGAATTTATAATCTAGTACAAGACGTAGGATGTGTACATCCGTGGAGACAGTGTGCAGGGCTGCCGCGATATTGGCTGGGCTCAAATGACAATAAATCTAATTACAAGTTATGAAAACTCAGACAACTTATGTAACCCCTGTGAGTCTCGGTTTCATCATGGTAAATAGGTAAAATAATAACCCATAGGATCAGCTATGGCTTCATTGTGAAAACCCGTATAAAGTGCTTTCTACGGTGCTCAGAATTTAGTATGTGTTCAATAAATGTAGTAGTTTTAAAACCGTCATGATGAAAGTAGAAAGAGATAAATGTAATGGATAATTTTGGAGTGCTTACTATTTGTTGGATATTAGACTTAATGTTTTTCATGTATTACCTGATTTAATCCCTACAACAATCCCAATGAAATTGATCCCTCAATTGTCTCTGTTTCGTAGATAAGGATGCTGAGCTCATGGACCTTAAATAATTTGCCCAAGATACTGCAGTTTGCAAATGCCTTAGCTGGTATTCAAACAAAGGCATTCTGGTTCCAGGGCGTATACTCCTGACCACCATATACACTGTTTTTTAACAGGGGCTCTGAGAGGAATAAACAAAGTATTTGCGGAGGTCAAAGGTGGGAGGGAAAGCTTCTGTCTAAGGAGAACTGCCCAAATGAGGAAGGCTTAAAATTTGACCTGGAACTTGAAGGATGGGGGAGTTTTAAGTCTGTACATTCTCATCTGCCCCTTTCCTGTTCAGTGTGATTATTTATTCAATAAATATTTGTCGAGCACTTGTTTTGTGGCAGGCATTGCGGTAGGTGCTGGCTATGTAGCAGTGAATAGGATAAACGCAATGTACCTCGTTCAGTGCCCACGCCTTCACGGAACAGATGAAGAGGTGGAGACAGCAGTCCAACTAGTGCTTCATGAGCAATCACAGGACACACTTAGGGTGCTGCTTCATTCAGGAACTGTAAGCTGAGAGCTTACTCTGTCCCGGACTGTGGTACACTCCACAGGGGACCCAAAAGGGAGTAAGGCACGGCTCTGCCTCCCAGTTAGCCTTACCTGGAAAGTATCTTATGTTCTTCTTCATGTTTCTTGTTGCAATTGAAATCTCTCTGATATGAAGTTCTTTCATTCAAAGTCATTTGTGATCTCTTATTTTTTGAATAAGCAGATGTGATAGAGCAACATTTTTTTTGAATTATTGACCAATTCTCTCCCCACCCCAATTTCTCTTTTATCTCTATCTTCTATCCTTACCTCCATTCATGTAGCTAAAGTTTTGTACATTTATTACCTAAGGTGAAGGATATTACAGGGAAGAAAACTGGGGCGAGGGGAGTCAACCTTCCTGGCTGTGGTCTCGAAAAGCCTGTGCCCTCACAGGAAGGGAGAAGACTCTTGGCATAACCCCAAATTTAGAAGACACTTATGAGAAATTAGGGATCTATTTTCTTTCTCCCTATCCCAGTATGAAAAGGATTCCTGGAGAGGGAGTGCCTCTAGTAACGTCAAAAAACTTAAAATGACTGGGATTAAATTTTTGCCACTTTAGCTGTGAATGAAGAATTTAAAATAAAAAACTAAGTTAAATTATAGCAAAATTAAGGTTACTACTTTTTGTCTGCTTGTGTTTGTGGGTGAATATCAGAATCCATTGTACCAATTCATGCTAAAGTTTATAATCCTTTCTAGATAACTTTGGATTTCAACAGACTATTAATAATATATTTACTCATTCAGCAAATATTTATTGAGCATCTACTATGTGCCGGTAAGTGACAGAGTGTAGTATCACAGTGTCAAGCAAGAATAGAAACAGTTATTGCTCACTAATTTTATTTTCAGGGTAGAAAGTCACTAATCAAATAATTATACAGGCTGGGCATGGTGGCTCATGCCTGTAATTCCAGCACTTTGGGAGGCTGAGGTGGGAGGATTGCTGGAGGCCAGGAGTTCAAAACCAGCCTGGGCAACATAGCAAGGCTCCATATTTACAAAATAAATTTAAAAAATTATCTGGGTGTGGTGGCATATACCTGTAGTCCCAGCTACTTGGGAGACTGAGGCAGGAGGATTACTTGAGTGTAGGAGCTCAAGGCTACAGTGAGCTATGATCTTGCCACTGCACTCCAGCCTGGGTGGCAGAGCAAGACCCTGTGTCAACAATAACACAACTCTCCACTCCTCAAACCCCTGACCAACTAGTTATACAAATATGTGTGAAATTACAAGTGGGAAAACTGCCGCTGTGGAAAGACATATGGAATATATATATAAAGAGGTTCATTTGAGGGGAATCTGTGAAGTCTCCCAAAGAAAGGGCATTTGAATTAAGGTATGAAAATGAACAGGAGCTAAGTAGTTAAAAAGGAGTAGAAAAAGCAAGCATTCCAGGAGATAGTGCAGGATTTTAGCCCTTCATGTAGTGGCAGAGCCATTAGAAAAAAAATTAGGTTGGGTGGGGGGAAAGGGAATTTGCTCACAGCATGAGGGATTTGCTGTCATAAAGGGCTTTCTCCAGTGTAAAGGCATATTCTGCACTTGGGTGCAGCTTGCACGTGTCTTTTGTTATCTTTGTGCACGTCTCCCTGAGGCCCCAAAGGTGTTCAAGGCCAAACTTGTCATCTTCCCCTAAATCTGCCCCTGCTCCTGCATGTCCTGTCTTGACAAATGACAGCTTCATCCTTGCATTTTATATAAACTAAAACTCTCAACATTATCCTTTCCTCTTCCTTCTTCCCCATCCCCTGTGTCCAATACATCTCCAAGTTCCATCAATTCTGTCTCATTAATATCTTGCACAGCTAATTCACCTCACTCCATTCCCACTGCCACCCCTTGGCCCAGGGTAAACACCCTCCAGCCTGACTCTGTGCATATGGAGCTGCTTTAAATTCTTTTAAGAAGCTGCACCTTTCCCTCTCTCCAGGTTTTTATGTGTATCTTTCCCTCTGCCCAGAATCCTCTTTCTCCCTGTCCTCAACTAGGGTGCTTCTGTTCATCCCATAAGATGCCTCTTCTTTGAGAAACCCTCCCTGACCACCAGCCACAACCGCCATGGAGATGAGGTTGTCTTTTCCTCCTTCGTGTTCACTCGAAATACCTCATGCACATGCCTATCAATTACCTGCTAATTCATTTGTCTAGAGCTGGGCTGTCCAATACAGTGGCCATTAACCACAGCGGTGGTTACTAAGCACTTGAAATGTGACGGGGACAGATTCAGACATACTGTGCATGCAAAATACACATCAGATTTCAAAGACCTAGTACAAAAAATGCAAACTATTTACTTAGTAATTTTTAAATACTAGTTACATATTAATATGATAATACTTTGGATATCAGCATATTATTAAAATTAACTTCACCTGTTGCTTTTAACTTTTCAAAGTGTGCCTACTTGAACATTTAAAAGTATATCTATTGCTCACATTTGTGTCTCACATGATATTATCATTGGATGGTACCGGTCGAGAACCTAAGCAACTAGAGCAGGAGTTGGTAAACTATGGCTGGCAGGCCAAATCTAGTCTACCACCTGTTTTTGTTAAATAAAGTTTTATTGAAACACAGCCAGGTTCACCCATTTATGTCTATGGCTGCTTTGCCGCTATGATGGCTGAGTTGAGTAGCCGTGATAGAAACTATATGATCCACAAGCCTGACACAATTACTACTTGGCACTTCACAGAAAAGTTAGCTGATCTCTGATCTAAAGGGTCGATACTGTATTTTATTCATCACTGCATCTCCAAGTCATGGCACAGTATCTGACATCTAGTGAGCATGCAGTAACTATCTGTTGAGTGCATAAATGTCTATTCAATAGATGTTTGTTGAGTAAATATAAGTTTGAGAAAGGATAGTGCCAGGATTATCATTAAAATTAGTTTATGACCCACAACTATGGTGACCAGGTGATAAAAACTAAAAATTGAAATACAAACTGACAACTAGGTATGTACTTGGGTAATAGACATGTACAACTGTAATTTGAAATTGAGACTGTTTTTAAAATAAAAACAAATGAGAATGGGTGGTCCCCACTGCCACAGCCATAGAATATCTTGATTTTGGAACAGGCAGAGATATTTTAATTATGCTTGAAACAGGATCGATTATCACATAAGTGAGGAGAATTATCTCAGAGGCTGGATATTTGGTGTGGGGGTTTATGTCATAATCTCCACTGTCCCACATGGCTAATCATCCTGATAAGTAAGGAACTCCATTGCTATTATAGAATGGAATCTGAAAACTAAGGGTTGTGGTGATGGGAACTGAAGACCAACAAAGAATAGACTCTTGATGAAATAATATTTAAGTCCTTTCACAAGAAATACTATCATGCAGAAGAATACCTAGATATAACTTTCCTGTAAGTTCATCCCATACAAGCTTTTTATAGGCAAATTTTGCCTGAAAATTTAAAGCAGCAAATCCCATGGAAATCTATATCTGGTTGGTGTACGTGAGAATTAATTCTTATGTCTTAAAAATGGGGCTAAGAATGAGTGTTGGAGGAGAATTAAGTACATCTTCATACTTTGATCCAAATATTCTCCTATCATTTACTCTCCGCTCACAAATCTGCAGCTGTTAGAAGACATGAAATCATTTTCTTTTGCTTTTCTCTGTCAAATTGTTGATGAACATGATTTCACAAAATTAAAGCAGCCAGAGTTACCATAGAAGAGAATTGAATTTCAGGTCTTGGTTATGTAACATTATCTCATCTCATAAGAACGAGTCATTTTTAAAAATCATAACATTTCTGTGTTGAATTGGGTCCTTTTTTTTTTAGTAATTAAAGTTGTAAAAGCAACTAGATATCTTTATTTGAATAGGTAGATTCCACAGAACTTTTCTAAATGGAGGCAGAGAGTTTTCCTTTATGGAGGCCACTTTGGGAAGCAAGCAATAGAAGTAAAAGAGTAACATTCATTGATAACAAATGTGGACAATATGAAAAGAGAACAATTAAATATTTGATTTTTACTTTCAGTTGGTTCAAAGAAATGAAGGATTATAAAGTTGACAAGACCACAGAGCTATATCTGTCCCCCCATTCCCCCACTCACTCACCCATCTATCCATCTATCAGTAAATACTAAATTTTTTTAAATTACATTTATTCAATTATGTGTACAGATCTGTACAAGGAAAATAAAACATAATTATTATGTTTGATATTCACATAATGTTAAATGTGAAGGTACTTTTTTTTTTGGTAGAGACAAGGTCTTTCTATGTTGCCCGGGCTGGTCTTGAACTCCTGATCTCAAGCCATCCTCCCTCTTCAACCTCCGAAAGTACTGGAATTACAGGTGTGAGTCATTGTGCCTGGGCTGAAGGTACTTTAAAGATGATGTTATTGTACTTCTACATTCTCTTTTCCAGATAAAGAAACAATTGTTGGGTGATTTGCTTAAGGTAATATTCAACAAGTTATATGGTGAGCCACAGTGCCCAAGTCCAGCTTTTTTACAATACTTACTGGATAAGTCAGACATATTTATCTGCCTAAAAAGTTAGAAAATAAGTAATCCCAAGTGTGAGATCATCAGAGATGACTGATTTATGGGACATCCAAGAATATTGATCACTGAACAAGAAAATTCAAGGAAGGTTAAGGGTAGAGGTGATTCTGGAGCTAGACTTAAAGGAAATACAGAGCCTGGGATCATAATGGTAGAGAGAAGACATTCTAGGTGTGACAAACAAAAGAAATAAATGCAAGAGGAGGGGAATTAACAAGAAGTGAAGAAAAAGAGAAATAGGTTAGAAAAGGATCAGCAAAAGTGATAGAGAGGGCCCTGAGTGAGCAGAGAACCTCCATAGAAGAGCTGGAGGAATGAGGTTGGGTCAGCCAGGTTGATGTAAGAAGGCTGAATGCCTGAGGGAAAAATATTTCTATTAGGAAGAAGCCGAGTATAAACCAGGTTTTTAGAAGATTTATACACTGTACTCCCACTCTAGAGAAAGACAAAATATTCCTCAAAGACCCAGAAAGAAACCTAAAAGGAAAGAAAATCATTCTGGAAAATTAAATAAATATGGCAATAAGTGTATCAGGTGTCCTTTTTCAATCTTTATATTTCATACCACTTCCTGATGTTTGATCAAAATCTACAAGTTTGGTGGGAAAATATAAGTGGGAATATTTGAAAAAAGCACACAGAGAACTAATCATATTAAGAATATACAGATACTTTTAGAGTCAATTTCTGTTCCACTGAGCTTTGGATTTTTTTTAAAAAAGTTTTGATATATGGCTCAAATTATTGCTTATACAGGATGAAATGCATACATAAACACAATAATAACTACACATCACTCAGATCATTATTACTGACACATAGGAATTATTTTATATCTTATTGAAAAATAATATTTTCCTTATAAAATATCAAAATCATATTTCTTTTAAGCTCTTCTCCAAATTCTCCCTTGAGAGGCTTAAAGAATAATCATGACTAAAGCTTCATGGTACAAACTTGCCAGTGAATTTTCAGGGTAGGAGTTTTTGATTTGAATTTTAACTTTCATGGATTTGGGGTATGAAATTCTATTCTCAATTATCTCTGTGTATTTCCATTGAATGTGCATATAAAACTGGTGTGGAAAAAGAATCTATAGCCGCCTATTAATACTTCCACTTATTTTTGGTTTCTTGTACCGTAAGCAGAAATTTTATATGCACATATATAATATCAACCTATAGCTATTTCTCCAACTTTATTTTCACTGGTTTGCAAAAGATTACCAGTTATTATGACTAGGCTCTTTCAAATGCACAATGGTTGAAAGAGCCTGGCTGTTGCCTTTATTCGCATAATTAACTTGCCTTTCAGTGAAGGGAGATGACATGAACAGAGGCAATGCCAGGCATTACTCTTTGCTGCTACTGACATCATGAAGCAGCAGAGTGTAAGCAGGGATGTGATGCATCCCTTATGTCCTGCAGCTTGGCTTGAGTAATTGGCCACCTTACCTCCTCTTTAAGCATTCTTCCTTATTCTTTTTTAAGGACTTGATAGTCCATCATAAAAAGAGACATAAACAAATAACTTGTAAAATAAAATAAAGGCTATCAAGTGAACTAAACAAAGCACCGGATGCAAAATTTTCCTCTTTTCCCAAGTTGATAGAGGAAGTTGACTACTCAGTTTGTGAAGTACACTCTTCTTAAAGTAAACAAGCATATTTTGGTTAGACTGTGGTTGTGCGGTTACTATCACTCTTGTCATTTTCAAATATGGATAGGCCATTCTCAATAGATGATGTTATGAGTGGCAAGAAAATATTGATATTTATGTGTTCATAAGCAATGTGGACAATGGCGTGGGAAAGTGGACACTCACTTTGTTGGCAATAGGGTGAATTGGAGAGTATGAGAAGACTCTCTGAAAGCAATTTGGTAATATGCTCCATTAAGGCTTTATGCATTTTGTTTACTACTCTATCCCTAATGCCTGATGGATCTAGAATGCAGCCTGATTAAATGAATAAATGTCAAAATCTTTAAAATTTTGAGTATGCTTTGATGAACAAATTCTAAGAATTGGAAATCATCATGAATCTACTATTAAATTTTGCTGTAAGAGTATACGCTGTATTATTATTTATAATACTAAATGCTTAAAATGGCTCATTTACATTTATCAATATGGGATTGAATAAAAATTATATAACATCCCTATTATGGATTATTAGGCAGCCATGAATGCTGATGTTGCAGAAAAATATATAAATGATACAGAAAGATACATGAGACAGTTTTATAAGTAGGTCATAAAGCAATACATAGAGTGTTAATCTACTGTTATAAGGTGATAAAATAAGAATTTTTTAAAGGTTATCAAAGAAGGAAATTTACAAGAGGCTCAGGTACTGCCTCAAATAACAAAAAAACTCTGAAATTTCAGTGGCTTTTAAAACAATAACTCTTGTGCTATGTGGCTATTGTGAATCAGCAGAGGAGCTTTGCTCATCACACTTGCACAGGAGCCCGGGATGAAGATAGCATCAGAAGTAACACTGGTCACAATGCCATATGGAAAAGAGCTCTGGAAGGTTTCACATTGGGAATTAAATCTAAGGAAAGAAGTAAAACATGTCACTTCTGCTCACAACTCATTGGTCATATCTAGTCACATGGCTAATCCATCTAAGAGAGTGCAAGAAATTATAATCCTCCCACGTAGTTGAGAATGAGATAATTAGAAATATTTTGTGAGCAGCACTAAGGATACCACTCTGCTCATCAATATTCAACTCACTCAGTGTTTTCCTAGGGAGACAACCCCAAAGTCTTCTCTGGTCAGGGCATAAAACTCTTAAGTCCTGCCTGTGGTTTCTGGATAGTGCCCAGGTGATGTCTGTGTCAGGTCTGGATGTATCCCCTTTTGATCTTCAAGCCAACTGAACAACAACAAAAAAGAGATTACCTTTCCCCTCATACCTAATACAGAATGATAGAATAGGGACAAGGTGTCTGTAACATTCTCATTTGGGAAGAAGTAGATGGTTCGTATCAATTCTGAAATTTTACTGCAAGTCCTCATCCCCTGGAGGTAAGGAAAACTTCTTGGTTAGGTTCTAATTTGGGTCCTGGGGAGGGGTTCTCCAGTCCATTGTTCTTTATGGACCTTGGCTCCACCCTTTTGAAGTCTTTCTCCTTCTATTACTTGATTTGGCTACATCTGAAGAGTGCACTGTACAATGAACCCTCCTTCAAGAATGAGAAGCTTTCTTAGACTGCAACTTACTCACAGAAATTCACAAACCCAACTATTGCCTTTAGACTACACAAAACTGTCACAAACATTTTTAGACGGTTCATTGTTTCTTTGGCTGTACAACTTTCTCAAAAAATTAATCAGCTTCTTTTTATAGTTGATTCCGGTCAACTCCTCAGGCAATAGCCACATACAGAGTTCTTCTTTAAGAAAGGCCTCTCTCTGTTTCATCTTAACTGTAGGTATCTTAAATCAACCAAGCTTCAGTAGAAGAACCACAACTTCAGTCTTTTTTTTTTTTTAAATTTGGGTCATTTTGTCCAGATAAAAGGCTAACAGGGTGCCATCTTAACCTATTTAGAAGTTTAACAACGGTGTGAAAACTGCACCATTGATTTATTCTTTATGCAAGACTGTGTTCTAATTAGTCTTTCACCAATTGGTAACAAGAAACGATTGCCTCTTTCAATCTAGCAAGTCTACAAATTTTCTAGACCATCTCTATTACCAGTTAATTCTATTCTTTTCTCATTGTTTTTTGTAGCATCTTGTCAAATTTAGCCAACAATAATCAACACTTGCTAGAAAAGTTCTGCTTTTCAGTCATTTCCCCTAAAGCTACAAGTTCATGAAGCATATTACCTTCCGTTTAAGTTTTCACAGGTGAAAATTTTATAAAGTACGTCATTTATGCATAGCATAGATTGCTATCATTCCAACTGCAACCAAATATTCCTTGCTACCTGCCACCTGGCCACTGAGCCAATGCCATAGACTTTATGTTTCTGAGAGAGTATTATTCCAATTCTGGGTACTTTTTTATGGACCAGGATGAGAACAATCTAGTCTTCAGTGTTGTGGGTCCCTGAGATTTGATTATTATCAATAATTTTGTCCCAGGCAACTGGAATACACATTCAAACTTTTAAGAAATTATAGATAAAAGTGCTGATTTGTTAATTTTAAATTGAAAGTCCACCTAAGTGAATAGAATATTTGTATTTTCTAATTAGAACATATTATTCCTGGATCAAAGGATTCCAGAAAACAGTATTTTAATCTGAATACTTCTTGATGACTAAGTTTAAATGCATTGCTTGATCATAAGTGGACATCATCGTGGGATAATTCATCCAATCTCTGTAGATTCTTGACCTCCCTTATGGTACCACAGAGTTTAGTGGTTAATTGACCAGGACACTTTCTTCTGGACAGAGCTGTCTTTTTGTAGCTTATGTTCCAGGGGAAAGAGAAAGACAGTAAATTAATGAACACAAAGGAACACTTCACATATAATGAGAATGTTTTTAAAATAATGCAACAGGCTGATGGTATGTGGTAGAAATTGGGGGAGGGGATGGAGGAATATATTTTAACTAGAATGGTCAGTGAAAGCTATTCTAAGGTGGTGGCATTTGAGTGAGACAAAAATGAGGGAGAAAGGGACAATCATAGGAGATCTGAGGAAAGAACATTCCATGCAGATGAAACAGCAGTTTAAGAAGGCCAGAGATATGGATGGGCTCAGTGTGTTGGAAGGATAGAAAGGTCAAGGAGGTAGGAGAATGGTGAGGAGAGATGTATGTGGTCATGTCTGAGAGGTTGGCAATGGGTGTATCACACATAGCTTTGTTGGTCACGCTGAGAAATTTCTGTTTTACCCTAAGCCCAGTGGAATCATTGGGGGCTTCTAAGCAATGGATTGATTTGATCTATTCTGTGCTTTAAAAAGATTGCTCTGTCTGGCTGCTGTGTGAAGAATGAACTCCAGCAGGGGAAGAGTTGGAAGTAGCCCACTGCCACCCAGTTGTGAAGTGTTGGTCGCTTGGATCAGGATTGTAGCAATAGAGACAGTGATAAGTGGTAGGATCTTGAATATATTTTGGAAATAAGACTAGGAAAGATTTTCAGATCTATTGGATGAGAGATGTGAGGAAAAATGAGAAAACAAGGGACATTTCTAGTTTTTTGGTCGAAGAAACTTGGTGGTAGTGATAATTAATTGAGATAAGGGAGACAGCTGTGGGCAAATCAAGAATATTATTTTGGACATGCTAAATTTGAGATGTCTATTAGACAGCTAAGAGATGATGTCAAGTAGGCAGTTGGATATATAAATCTAGATAGAGCCCAGGGGAGTGTTAAGAGCTGGAGATAGGGATTTATGAGTCACCAGTATAAAAATGTTATTTTAAGTGATAGAAGAGGATGAGATCACCTAGAGAAGGAATTTAGAGAGAAGAGAGGGTGGAGGACAGAGTTAAGGGTTAGCGGAGGAGGAGGAACCAGAAATGGAATCTAAGAGAGCAAGCTTCGGGTCAGAAGAAAACCAGGCACGAGCAGTGTTCTGCAAGTCAAGTGGAGATATTTTTGCAAGAGGAAAGTCAAATGCTGAAAATTGATTAATGCTCTATCCCATTTCCTGCTTTATATTTCCCCTAAACATCCACAATACCATGTCCCTCTCCTTAGCATTTGATCCTACTGGAAAGAAAGTTAATTAAAGACTGGTCATTCATATTGCTTTTCTCTTTTGGTCTGTTATCTTTTTTTTTTTTTAATTTTTTAAATTTATTTCAGCATATTATGGGGGTACAGATGTTTCTGTTACATATGTTGCCCTTGCCCCCACCTCCCTCCCTAAGTCCGAGTTTCAAATATGTCCATCATTTGGGTGGTGCACA
>CAUYSK010029126.1:0-12923 GCA_963575035.1 Avahi laniger | reverse complement strand
ATTTCTTTCTATTTTTTGGTAGAGATGGGGTCTCGCTCTTGCTCAGGCTGGTCTCGAACTCCTGAGCTCAGAACGATCCGCCCACCTCGGCCTCCCAGAGTGCTAGGATTACAGGCTTGAGCCACCGCGCCCGGCCTAGATATTTCTTTAATACAGTTATTTATCTTATTAGGAATCTGTTTAGAAGTTTTGTTCACGAATTTATGTTAGTAAGTAAGATGAGCTTTATTTTTTTCCCCCTTTGAGATACTGTCTTTGTCACATTTGGTGATCTAAACCATATTGATGGCTAGGCATGGTGGCTCACGCCTGTAATCACAGCACTTTGGGAGGCCAAGGTAGGAGTATCACTTGAGGCCAGGAATTTGAGGCTGTGGTGAGCTATGATCCTACCACTGCACTCTAGCCTGGGCAACAGAGCAAGGCCCTGTCTCAAAAAAAAAAAAAAAAAAAAATTGATGACATAAAACGGATGGGATTTCATACTACATTCTCTTCCGTCATTTGAAGCTATTTATATTACATCATAAAGATTAGTTCTTCATACAAAGGTACTGCTTCAGGAAGATTCCAGTTAATAACGGGTACAAATTCTTGATTTCTTATGACAAAGTAGGAAACCAAGTACTTTATTTCCATTCTGAGTTTTATTATTTTCTTTTTCTTATTAATACTTTCTGCAATCTTGTTTCTTTATTCCTTTCCTAAGTCTTTAGTCAAAAACTTTATTCTTTTTGTTTAGTCTCTTTCTTTATTCTTTGTAATATAGGCATTTAGAACTACGTGTCATTCTGTAAGGACTCCATGACTCCACTGGGAATATCTATTTTTGATACGTTGTATTTAGAGTTTTATTTATTAAAGATGTTATTTCTGATTTTTAAAAAAAATTCAGAAATTATTAAAAGTATGCTTTTCATTCTATTTGGTTGAGCACCTTTTAACTTTTCTGTTTTTTTAAGCTATCAAATTCCTGGCTTCAAATTATCCTCCCAAAGTGCTGGGATTACAGGCATGAGCCACTGCACCCAGCCTAACAGGTTTTCAACAACAAATAGATGGTTATGTACATACTGACTCCCATAAGACTGACAGACTTTATCTCAGGTGTCTCACTAATAGTATCCATAATTACTGAGTTGGATTTAATTCTGTTATTGTGGAGAATTTCTGCAATTTTTCTTTATTTCCTGTTAGCGGTATAATTCTTTTTTATTAAACTGTGGTTTTTCCTAAGCATTCAAACTAGACATCTTAGGGATTTTGGCTATAAGAAAGAGAGCCTAGTAAAACTAACTCCATGTCTTCATCTAGTTTGCAAGAATATGCAGCTGTGCTGCTTTCTGTAGGTGAGTTTTGCCCGCTTTCTTATGTCTTCTCTTCCAACTTTAGTTTACAGTGAAAGCAGTTCTTGCCCTTGCTCTGTGTGACTTTTTTCAGTTCTCAGAGTCTGCCATTATCCTGCTCACTCAGTGTACCAATTTCTAATGCCTGAGAGAGACGACAGGTAGGTGCAGCTGGGTCAGGAGCCATGTGTATATAGTTCAGTCAGCTGTGTTTCCAGGAGCGCTGGTGATGAAAGTAGATACTTGTGAGATAAGACTGCTCCTTTCAGGACTGCCAGGGAGACATGTTCTCTAAGAAAGGAGCAGGTAGGGCTACCGACCCTGAGTCCTGTCCTCTCGCTTTCCTCCACGGACAGCATGAGCTTCACCACTTGCTCCACCACCTTTTCCACCAACTGCTGGTCGCTGGGCTCCGTCCAGGTGCCCAGCCATAGCGTCCATCCTGCCAGCAGCGTGGCCAGCGTCTATGCAGGCACCAGGGGCTGAGGCTCCTGGATCTCCATGTCCTGCTCCACCAGCGTCTGGAGCAGCTGGGGGTCTGGGGACCTGACAGTGGGGATGGCCGGGGGTTTGGCAGGAATGGGGGGCATCCAGACCGAGAAGGAGACCATGCAAGAGCTGAACGTTCGCCTGGCCTCCTACGTGGACAGAGTGAGGAGCCTGGAGATCGATAATTGGAGGCTAGAAAGCAAAATCTGGGAACACCTGGAAAAGAAGGGGTCCCAGGTCAGAGACTGGGCGCATTACTTCAAAATTATCGAGGACCTGAGGGCTCAGATCTTTACAAATTCTGTGGACAATGCCTGCATCGTTCTGCAGATTGACAATGCCCGTCTTGCTGCTGATGACTTTAGAGTCAAGTATGAGACAGAGCTGGCCATGTACCAGTCTGTGGAGAGCAACATCCATGGGCTCCGCAAGGTCATTGATGACACCAATATCACTCAGTTGCAGCTGGAGACAGAGATCAAGGCTCTCAAGGAGGAGTTGGTCTTCATGAAGAAGAACCAGGAGGAGGAAGTAAAAGGCCTACAAGCCCAGATTGGCAGCACTGGGTTGACTGTGGAGGTAGATGCCCCCCAATCCCAGGACCTCAGCAAGATCATGGCGGACATCCGGACCCAATATGACGAGCTGGCTTGGAAGAACCGAGAGGAGCTAGACAAGTACTGATCCCAGCAGATTGAGGAGAGAACCACGGTGGTCACCTTGCAGTCCGCTGAGGTCAGAGCTGCCGAGATGACGCTCACGGAGCTGAGACGTACGGTCCAGTCCTTAGAGATTGACCTGGACTCCATGAGAAATGTGAAGGCCAACTTAGAGAACAGCCTGAGGGAGGTGGAGGCCCGCTACGCCATGTAGATGGAGCAGCTTAATGGAGTCCTGCTGCACCTGGAGTCAGAGCTGGCACAGACCTGGGCAGAGGGCCAGTGCCAGGCCCAGGAGTAGGGGGCCCTGCTGAACATCAAGGTCAAGCTGGAGGCTGAGATCGACACCTACCACCGCCTGCTGGAAGATGGGGAAGACTTCAATCTTGGTGATGCCCTGGACAGCAGCAACTCCATGCAAACCATCCAAAAGACCACCACTTGCAGGATAGTGGACGGCAAAGTGGTGTCTGAGACCAACGACACCAAAGTTCTGAGGCATTGAGGCAGTAGGAACCAGAGTGCCCTTATACCAATAAAAAGTTCACAGGTTATTGAACATCAAAAAAAAAAAAAAAAAGCAGGTAGGGAAGTAACCAGGACTAACTTGCTTGTCTTTGTTTTAGATCATTCTGTTGATGGTTTTCTTTCTCTCTTTTGGAGATTTTAGCCTGGAGGGAGGAGTTTAGTAATGTCATTTAAGTTGCAGTTGATTTTTTTCTTTTTTTTTACTTAAATGAAGGATTCCACTTATAAATTTATTATGTTAATTATTCCATTGTTCTAGATTTATGATTTTTTTTTAAAAGTTGGAACAAAAGACAACTTAAATTTAAAAGTTGGAGCAAAAGACAACTTAAAAAGAGCCTTGTGAAATTTCCACCAGAAATCCTCATTTAGGGGATTGGTCACATTTTACCAATATTCTAACTAGGTTTAACTCTACCTAATAGCATCAAGTTCAAGTATCACCATCCTGTTTACTATAATAGCATAGGAGATTTAAACATTCTAATGGAATTCAGGGACATTGCCTATAAAAGCAATTGTTTTGCCAAAATAATGGTATCCTATATCTATGGCTTTTTATTGTGTCAGGTATCCCATTCAAAAACAGGAAATTCATTTAGTTTACTTGACTTACTCTTTTTTTTTTTGAGACAGAGTCTCACTCTTTTGCCCGGGCTAGAGTGAGTGCCATGGCGTCATCCTAGCTCACAGCAACCTCAAACTGCTGGGCTCAAGTGATCCTTCTGCCTCAGCCTCCCGAGTAGCTGGTACTACAGGCATGCGCCACCATGCCCGGCTAATTTTTTCTATATATTTTTAGTTGGCCGATGAATTTCTTTCTAATTTTAGTAGAGGCGGGATCTCGCTGCTGCTCAGACTGGTCTCGAACTCCTGAGCTCAAACAATCCGCCCGCCTCGGCCTCCCAGAGTGCTAGGATTATAGGTGTGAGCCACCGTGCCCGGCCTTGACTTACTCTTAATGAACCCATGTGGGCACCCGGCAATGATCATATTCTTTTCCAGGTGCTTTCAGATTTCTCTGAAGAGTAACATCTCCTTTACTGCCCTACAATTTCCTGCATCCATTTTTTTCTTTAGGAAAATCGTGATAGCATTTCCAGTCTCCAGTATTTTAGTGCCACTCTCAGTTGGATTCCTGAAAGGCCTAAACAAAGAATATGACAGGGCCCTGCCCTGTCACATAGTAAGCATGTGATAAATTTGCCATTCTTTCCTGGTATGCATATTATCTGGGCCTGAAGACTTTAGCTAATGTAAAGCAATTAGCAAGCAAAGAAAAGATGATTAGTTGAGCACATATATGCCAGGTTACAAAGCAAAGCATTTTCTCATATATTGTCTCATTTACTATTTCTTTACCCATGTTAGGCTTCAACTTTCTCTATATGATATTTCTTCTAATCTTATCAAATTTAGGGATTGTTCTACTTGATGGGAAAGGTGGAAACATAGGAACCAAGTAGTTCTGGCTACTCACCATCATCTGTTGATATTTTGTCATCTTCCCCCTCTAGCAGCAGACCTGTCTTATATATTCTGTGTAGCCATTTGTTCTGAGAGTTCAACTTCCTAACACCATTCTTAAAGATTTAAGTCATTCTTTCCCTGGTTTTGTATCTGTCTTTTCTTCTGTATGTGTCTGATCACTCCCTCTAAAGCTATGGTGGTTTTCACAGATGTCTTCACCTTTTCGTCTTCATGGAGTAATTTGTTATTGAACTGTGAGAAATTTTATTTTAATATCTTCATTGTTGAACAGTCTTATCTTTCAGATGCTTTGGCCATGAAATTTCACCTTTTTTGCTACAGAAATTTTTAAAATATATGCACTAGACTTTAAGTAAACATATTTGACAGTATCTACTGTTCCTTTTTTCTTCCATTGTGAACTTTAAGACAGTAAAGTCACTTTCTTCCATAATTCCCATAGGTTGTTTCACATTAACTTCATTTGAGAGTATCAGTTCTTTATTCTAAGAGGTCTTTGGTTATATTTGATCCCATTTTTTTTTTTAACAACAAAGCAAGATCATGATAAATTTTGCAGTGGAAGTAGTATTGTCTATAGGTGGCTGAGAACCAAAATTCCATTTTGGGGCAGGCAAGAATCTCAAAGACAGAGTCATCCAGGGGGATCGTCATGGGGGGTGGTAATGCCTGCTCAGTCGGTCCTGATTGCTGCTCATTTCTCGTCCCGCAGTGTGGGCCAAGCTGAAACTGCAGAAGGCTTCAGAGCGATGGCAGCCCGACACTGAGGTGGGTGCTAATGTGGACAGTGCTGGGGATGATGTCAAGTGACAGCTCTCTCACCATGTAGAAGGGAGGTGAAAGATGGTCCCTGCTTTACTGCAGTACCGAGTATAACGTGACAATATCTATAAGTTGACTCTTGATATGTAAGCCTTATTTATTTGTGATGTTTGTCACACTTCATAATTTTTGTAAAAATATGGAATGCTTCATAAATTTGTGTGTCATGCTTGTGCAGGGGCCATGCTAATCTTCTCTGTATCCGATTTTGTATATGTGCACTGAAGTGAGCACTGTCAGGCTTTAATCTGGGTCTCAAGGCAGGTTGTATTTTCCCATTGAAATGTTGAAGTGACAGGCAGGAATACCCAATCTCTTGTCCTGCCATGGGGATTTATAGACTAAAAAGTTGAGAATCCTTATCATATGTCAGATCCCCTTTGAGGAAAGCATCTAAGAAGAGATGATCCTGACGTAAGGGTTGGGGAGGTATCCTTATTGGTCCTGAGATAGTCATCTCAAGCAGCAGGTTTCAGAGATGAGAAAAGACATGTGCGTTAAGTATGGTAGCAGCTCACCACATGTCCCACAGTGACTGGCAGTAGACTCCCTTTCTTTTAGATCAGTGGTTTTTATATAGATAGATTTTTTTTTTTAAGCAGCAAAACCCTTTTCCAGTTATAATAGAGAACTCTGATAATATAAAATACAATAAAGAAAACTGCTCTAGAAGTAGGGAAGCTCAGCCTTCCTTTTAACTCGTGCAGAAACCTAGGGTTCTTCGAAACCATTTGAAAACTGCTATCTTAGGCTTTCTCAACCAGGGTTCCTCATCTTAAACACAGAAAGTAATTTGAACTATTTCCTCAGATACCCTAAGGATAGGTCATGTATGGTACCATTCTAGATGTCTAGAAGAGAAGTAAATTCATTACACACAGTAGCTGCCTTAGGGGCAGCAGGGCTTAATTCTCTTGTGGAACCTCAGTGGAGAAAGGCTGTCTTAGATGAATACCAATTGAATGGTATGAATACCATCAGATGTCTTAGATGAATTAGGCTGTCTTAGATGAATACCAATCTCCAAGTACCAAGGTGTGCCATGGAATCAGGCCAGGGTGAGCTCAGGTACCCAGAAATTGGTTCCAAACATTTCTCCTAGGGGGTGTAGCTAACAAAGTATACTCCTTCCTTTTTAGGAAGAATATGAAGACTCCAGTGGGAATGTTGTGAATAAGAAGACCTATGAGGATCTGAAAAGACAAGGACTGCTCTAGTGTTCAGGGATGTAGCTCAGCTTTTGGGCTTGCCCAGGCCTCCCGGAGATCTGCATTTTCTATTTCTTCCAACCAAATGCTCAAAGACCCTTTGCTATGTAGTCTTATGGTCTAGCATGCATCTTGTAGAAACAAAGCATGCAGACAGATTGCAGGGTTGAGATGTGTTTTATCTTTGTTTTATATTAAAAAAGATTCTTCCAGAAAACAAAACCATCCCTTGTTTTGGATGTGTATTGTTCTGAAGGCCCAGGGTTATGGACTACCTCAGTCCTTCAGGTCTTAATGCCTCCCTGTCTTTTTCTCACCAGCTTTGGTAGCAGCTGAGATTTAATGAACACCTGTTATGCTGCAAGTTAGGCTAGGTAAATCTGACCTGACCTCTCTCCCTGTCCTTACAACAGCCACATCCCAAAATAAGCATCACCCCAGGATAAGCCCTGCCCTTAGTTGCGTCAGCCGTTGATGCACATACTAGGGAAAGATGGGGAAGATGGGCCAGGGCTGCTCCTAAGGGCTAAGTGTGGCACCAAGGTTTGCCTTTTCTGTTTGTGTAAAGAAAGGAGTTGGGCTATTTGGGAATGGGCCTGCAGCCCTGCCCCTCTCCTGGGCCTCAGCAGCCCAGCACACAGTGGCACGAGGACCAGCAGGGACTCCACACACTTGCTAGTTCAGAATGAGTCTTTGGTGAGCCTGTCTGCCTGTTTCTTCTACAAGATCCCTGTTTGACTAGAAGTGGCTAATATCCATGTGTTCTCCAGCCCCCAGTAGCCAAGACCTTGGGTAGAGCTGAGCAGCTGCCCCAGCATCTGAATCTGCTGTCCCAAAGGGGGAGAACTAGGGAAGGCAAGGAGGCACTAATCTGCCCATAAGCACAACCACCTGAAGGCCAGGGTCTGCTCCCAGACGGGATTCCCCAGAGGCCTCTTTGCCCCCTCAGGACTCAGACTTTCTTTCAGTTTGCTTGTTTTTAATATATATACTTTAAAAAATCCCAGCTTCGCAGCAGGCCATCTGCCTCACGCCTACCTGTTGCCCTAGTCACTTCCATGGCAATAAGGTTTCACCACCCCCACCCCTGTGGGACTTCACTCTGGGTTGGTATTTTCCTTCCTGGTTCAACCCTGGGCAACTCCACACATGCTCGTTGTCCTTTGGCTCCTTCAGTTGCTTAAAACCCCGATTGGACAATCCCTCCAGGGCCTGAGCTTCTGAAGCAGAGTGAGTGGATAATTAAACCTAATTGAGCCAACGGGAAACACTGATGACTGAAAACTGGCTCAGGGTGCAAGGAGACATTGCCATCTGGGAAGAGGGTTAAAGCCTTGAAATGGGCAATGTGGGGAGGAGATGTCCCTCCAGCCTTCCCATTGGAACAGTAGCCACATTAGAGCTACTAAGGAATGTACCTGCTACTTTCCAGCTGTCACGTTCCTCAGAGACCCCTTTTGAGGAGTGGGTGATTGGGACTCCAGCGTAAGTGGGCTGTCCCTCTATAGTGTGGAGGGGAGGTGGGTGGCCTGAGGGGCCCTGCTGTCACCCTTGCCCAGATAACCGCAGTCATCCTGCGTACTATGTGCCAGAACAGCCTTGGAGGGGGGAACCTGGGGCTTACCTGTCACAGCAAAGCCTTGTTCATTTGTTACATTCATTCATTCAAATTTTTTTAGTGCCTTCTATGTTCCAGGCACAGCTATATTCACAAACCTTGAGAATTAACTGGCGGTGAGATGGTGGGAGCAGAAGCCAGAGGTAAGGAGGCCCAGCAGCCTTCGTGGGCAGGCGGGAAGAGCCGTGTGGCCAACTCCATCCCCCTCCAAGGGGCACAGGCAAACTCACATCAGAAGTGGTTCTGGACTTCATGGAGCCTATAGGAAGAGCAGCTCAGCCTCCTGACCAGGCTGGGGAAGGAGTACAAGGTTCCTTTCTCTTGGTTTAGCTCAATAGTTCTTAATCCTTTTAGGATCGTGGGTTCCTTTGAAAATATAAAGATAATTGTGGACTTTCTCCCTACAAAAATGTACATGCACATACTATTTTTTTCTTTTTAGAGACAGGGTCTCGCTGTGTCACCCAGGCTAGAGTGCAGTGGCGTCATCACAGCTCACTGCAACCTTGAACTCCTGGGCTCAAGTGATCTTCCTGCCTCAGCCTCCTGAGTAGCTGGGACTACAGGCACGTGCCACCACACTGGCTCGTTTTTTTTTTTTTTTTTTTTTTGTAGAGTCAGGGATCTCTTTGTTACTCAGGCTGGTCTCAAACTCCTGGCCTCAAGCAGTCCTACTGCCTCAGCCTCCAAAAGTGCCGAGATTAAAGGTACGAGTCACTACGCCCAGCCTGCATACATTTTTGCACACGGTTTCAGGGGTTCATGAATTTCCAGAAGTCCATCCTTGGTTCCTGAGTCTTACCAGAATCTTTCTCTTAAACTTGGAGTCTGAACCTCTGCCAGGGTGCTTACTGCTGAGAACAGTTGATTCAGCTAGCTCCTCAAGGAGGAAAACTGCAGGAAGCATTTGGGCAGTTGTTCCCAGGTCGGCCCCCAGACTGGTGCTGCTGAACGCAGAGGCTGAGGAGCCCTCCCAGGAGCAGGACTGTCCTCACTCCTCACCTCTCAGAGGAGAGCGAATGAATCTGTGTGGCCTCAAATGGTTATCCCTTTCCTTTGCACTTTCTGTTCCCCTTCCTGGGATCAGCTTGTGCTGGAAGGTTTTGTGAAGGGAACACCCTAAAGGTAACCAGTATGTTAGGGAACAGTTCTGAGATTTTCCTCCTCCCTCTGCATTTTTTTTTAAATCCTTGGGACGATAGCCACCTCTCCCCTCATCCTTTAGGTCATACTGTCAGCCTTACCTTAACGTTCTCAGGGTGGGAGCCTATGACCCTTTCTACCATCAGCCAGAAGATCCTCCCATTTTAGGTGGGCTCTGGGAGGACACTGGTCTCCCCTCCTGTTCTCTTCTGAGAGTCCTCTCCACCCACCACGTTTCTGATCCAGACAAATAAGGCACCTCCCAGTGGGATGTTGGGATGGGGGTCTTTTGATCTGCCCAAGCTGCTAGCTGGCTTTGTGTTCTCCCTCCAACTACAGTCTGGACATCAGCTGTGCTTCCTTCTTTTGCCTGTGGTCCCTGTGTATGCCCAGTGGCAGCAATGTCAGAGGGAATTCCCAGGGCTGACAAATGAGGGGAGAATGGGCAGCTGCCAGCTTCCCGGGGCTGCACCTGAAGCTTCTCTGACTTGTGCATACACACTCGCTACCCCTGCACCTTCAGGTGAGCTGGTAGGTCTACAGCTGGGATGGGGTGGGCACAGGGAATACTGGGAATATTCTCGCTAGCCTTGGAGGGGTGCACAGACTAAAGTGTATGGGCAACGAGCTTGAATTAATACAGCCTAGGGGGTAATCATCTAGGCTTTGTGCATTCTTCTGATTCTGCTCAGTGTCTGTCTACCCACCCTGTCATATTTCTGAGCCTGTCCCTCCAGCTTCATCTGCCCAAACCAGGGAGGAGGAAAGGGGCTTGTGTAGGAGGCCTGGGCTCTTTTCACAGGGCTACAGGGACCTGGGTAGAACCTTTCAGCCCTGACCTATTAGCCTTTAGAGACTGAGGTCCCCTTGTAGAGGTGCCGGCTGGGTGAGAACTGTTTCTTGAGCACAGTGTTGGAGGGGAGGGAACAACAGAGGCTGACCCCAGTCCAGAGAGGGTCCTCACTGCAGGCTCTCCTCTGTATCGTAGCACCTTGGCAGCACAGACCTGAGTGCTGATGCAGGATTATAGCCATGAGGGCAGGGCAATAGATGCCCCATTAGCTCTGGGAACCATGGGGGCAGGAAGATGAGAATAACACCCTCACTCTCTCATCTCTAGCAGTTTTCTACCTTGAATGGAAAAACCTAATCCCAGGCTTAGTAAACCTTTCCAGGGCTGATCCCTCAGTGCTAGGGGAGGCAGAGCCTGGGATCCAGGATCCAGAGTCAGAGCTGGCTCCTGCCCTTGGCACAGCTCCCACTTAGGGACAGGGTGGGGTCTGAATCCTGAAGAATGTTTGGACAAGGTGAGCCTTAACTTCTGATCCTTTCTGTGGCCCAGGGTTTCCCTGCCCGGGGTTCTGAGGAAGCCCACCACCCCCTCAACTCCCCACTCCCAGGCACCTTCTGACATCAAAGGCAAATGAGGCCACACCAGATACACCGGATATCTATTTCCTGTCACTGCACCTGCTCCAGCTCTGCCGCCCTGCAACCCTCCTGGGCCTAGGATGCTGCTGTTGCCATGCCAACAACATCATTCATTCTCAGAGGGGCTGTTACTAGGACACAGGCCCCTTTGTGCCTGCCTTGATGTCACTCTAAAAGTATGACTTGCAGGAAGCAAAAACTGAGCCCGTGGGACTCCTTATTCCCTCTTGGTTGACCTCCCCTGCTCCCCAACCTCAGTTTATTCATAGTGCAATAATGGCAGTCATGTTCGCGGCCCTTACCTGGGCTGCCTAGGACTGGTCCTTCACCCTCACAGGCTCCTGCAGCGCCCCAACTGAAGATGTCTGTGGCCAGGGGTGGCCATAGGGCTGCTTTGCTTAAAGGTAGCTGTCCTCAACTCAGGGACCCTGACCATTCCTGGACCCTGTGACCAATACTAACCCATGACTATTGCTATACCCGAGGACTGCCCCTACTTTTCCTGGACCTCATGACCTTAACACTGCATGACCTTTCCTTGATTTGCAACATTTGAGCTGGATACTCCCTGCAGTGGCTCCCTCTCTCCTTTTCCTCCTACCAGTCCCCCTGCTGATCTTACTGATAGCCCAGAACCTGCCAGCAAGTCAGCTGACCCCTGCTTCTGTCCAGGTAAGCAGCACTGAAGGAGGGGAGAGCCTTCCTAATGCCTCCAGCTCATGGGCAGGGGGCCAAGGCATTCAGCCCATCCACAGATACGCCACAGCTTCCACTACCGTGGAGAGGTGTGTGCTACCAGGAGGCAAAGTTCTCCCACCAGCTGGCAGAGTGCAGCGCCGGGAGCACCACTGCGAGGTGCGGGGCTGGGGCTACGATGGGGGGAGGGGAGTGGATGGTCCACCGGAGAGGGCTGACACTCAGGAACAGCGAGGAAGAGATACTGCTGGGCAGAGTGGAGATGCGGCCCTGAACTGGCTGTGCCCCCATCCTCCCGGACGTGCCTGACACCACCCAGCTGATTCCAGTCAACACTTCCTACTACGTGGCCTGGTGCAGGCTCAGTTGTTGGGGTGAAATGAAACCAGTCCCGGCCGCTGTCTGCTGTCCAACAACTCTGCCCCCAGCCTAGGCCCCCGCAGGCTGCAGTGCTGCAGTGGAAGGCCACTCTGCTTGCCGCTCAGTTAGTGGCCCTGGAAGCTGAGCCCTGCCCCTCCAACCTGCTGCTCCAAGCCCCAGCTCCTTGCACCCAGCTCTGACTCCCATTCTCCCTGACCCATAAGCTTAGAGCCCTCCTGCCCACTAACCACCAACTCTGAGCTCACACTTCGATAGGCCCTCAAATCTCAGCTCGGTTTTCACCAACCCCTCAACCTCTATGAACACACCCCAACCTCAACCTCATCTGACTGACCTACCTTTGAGTTCTTCCATCTCCATCCACTCCCCAGGTCTGAGCTTTTTACCTTTGGTGCCCCACCCCCTCCCAGATTCCACTCCCCCAGCACCCCCACCTTTCCCCAGCCCAGCCCATCCAGTGCTCCCCTCCCCTCCAAGCTCCAAGGAGACCTGGAGCTAGCGCCTGTGCTTGTCCACAAGCGGCACAAGGGGAGGTGTCAGGTTGTGAGCTGCCCTCACACAAGATGCCCTCCCTTGGAGCAGGGTGGGGGTCGGGGCTCTGCAGAGGTGTCACAGCACTTTCCCAGGCAGCCCTGCTCTGTTCCCAGGCCTAGGCCACGTGACTGTCCCAGAGGACAAGTGGCTTCCCACTCCACCTCTGGTGACCACCACCTTGCCAACAAGAGAAATGTGAGTGTCTCGTTCACTCCTGCCTGCTCTGGGAAGTGGAGGCTGGAATGGACAGCGTGTGGTATCTGGGGCCAGTGGCATGAGCACAGTGGGGCTCCAGCCTGGCCTCTGTCTAGCACTCACCCCTGTTCAGTCTGCACAGAGCTTCCACTCCTCAAATCTCCTCCTGCTAGGCCGAGCGCTGTGGCTCACGCCTGTAATCCTAGCACTCTGGGAGGCCGAGGTGGGCGGATCGTTCTGAGCTCAGGAGTTCGAGACCAGCCTGAGCAAGAGCGAGACCCCATCTCTACCAAAAAATAGAAAGGAATTAATTGGACAGCTAAAAATATATATAGAAAAAATTAGCCGGGCATGGTGGCACATGCCTGTAGTCCCAGCTACT
>CAUYSK010029125.1:0-42262 GCA_963575035.1 Avahi laniger | reverse complement strand
TTTGCAGTCCCACCAACAGTGTATGAGTGATCCTATCTGTCTACATCCACACCAACATTTATTGTTTTGGGACTTTTTGATAAAGGCCATTCTCACTGGAGATAAGTGATATCTCATTGTGGTTTTGATTTGCATTTCCCTGATGATTAGAGATGTTGAGCATTTTTTCACATGTTTGTTAGCCATTATTCTGTCTTCTTTTGAAAAGTTTCTGTTCATGTCCTTTGCCCACTTTTCGATAGGGTCGTTTGATTTTTTTCTTGCTGATTGTCCTGAATTCTAAATAGATTCTAGTTATCAGCCCTTTATTGGATGTGTAGCATGAGAATATTTTCTCCCATTCTGTAGGTTGTCTGTTTGCTCTGTCAACCCACTTCTGCCAGGTCTTCACTAAATAATCACCTTTGGTGCCTGGCTGCCCTATCCAAAATCTCAACAACTCCCTTCTGACATAGCATGAGTTTTTTTCTTAAGCCCTTATCATTATTTAACATTCTTTATTTTTTACTTTTTAATGTTGCAAATACTCTGTCTTCCCGCATGAATTCCACCACAAGACTTGTATCTGTTTTGTTGACTACGTTTCTGAAACAAAGAACATTTCCTGACACCCAGCACTCAATAGATATCTGTTGAATAAATTATACGAATTAATTCTAAGGATGAATTTTCATCACCTTCCAAAGGAAAATATAAAATGTTTGTAAGTACTAATGCATATGTTAAAAGTTTTATCAATAAAAAGATGTAAATATATTGGGTAATGTCTTTTATATTACTTTGCTGAAATAAAATAGTGATAGAACCTTACATTTACATGGTACTTTATACCTTTCCTAGGTGTACACCTCTATGACAGTACTTATGTTGGCTAGCATTACTATCTTCAGTTGAAGTGACTTGCTCAAAGTCACAGAGCAAACTTCTAGAGGATTCAGCAGTAAAATCTTCTGAATTTTTTTCCAGAGTGTTTACCCACTAAAACAAATAGAACGCACTCTGCATGTGTGTAGCCCTTCCCAATTTACAAACGGTTCCCCAGATATCAGCTCCCTTGCCCTGTGATTAGCAGAACAGCACTATTATCCAGGGTTGACCACAGAGGACACAGTGACTCAGCCTGGCCTCATGGCCTCGTTGGCTACGCTGAGGGCCAGCCCCAGAACTCTGCTCTTTGTACCAACTTGATGACAGACAGTGAATAATGACATCCTACTTTGAGCATACGACTTCCTTGTGCTTTGCAGAAGGGGGAACATCTTGACCTTTGGCATTTGAGGCTGCAGTGTCGGTTGGTTTCATCATTTAAGAACAGTCCTGAAAACCCACATGTTCTATAACTTGGCTGAAACACACATTTTAGTTGTTGTAGCCACATGGCCAGTAAGGGAGCCCTTGCCCAGCTTGTATTTCACCTTAATGTGGTTGGGGCTCCCTTCTCTCAGCCTGCGTGGCAGCTCTCCACAAGGGATGATGGTGTGTCCCTTAAGTGGGTTAAATGGCACCCCACCTCCCCAAAATATATCTATCCTAATTCCTAGATCCTATGAATGTGACCTTATTTGGAAAAAAGGTTTTTCAGATGTAGTAAGTGAAGGATCAAGATGAGATCATCCTGGGCTATCCTGGTGGGCCCTAAATCAAATGGCAAGTGTGGTTACAAGAGACACACAGAGGAGAGACATGGGGAGAGGAGCAGACGGCCATGAGGACAAAAGCAGAGGTTGGGCAGATGCAACCACAAGCCAAGGCGTGTTGGGGACCACCAGAAGCTGGCAGAGGTGAGGGATGGTCCTCCCCTGGGGCCCTCAGAGGGAGGTGGCCCTGCGGACACCTTGCTTTCAGACTTCTGCCTTCCACGACCACGAAAGAATAAGTTTCTCTTGCTTAAGCCACCACGTTTGTGGCAATTTGTTACAGCAGCCCGGGAGACCAGTGCAATGTCATGGTGAGCACTGACTCTATAAGGGGGGATGAGAAAGCTGGCTGCTGGGGTGGACCTGAGTCACAAAGCATCCCAGGAATGTGGGAAATCTTAGAGTGAGAGAGTATTAGGTAAATTCATAAAACCAGGTAAAGAGTAAACGTTGACTCAGGTAGTCATTTGGATCTTTGACATTCTGTACATGATGAACATGAGAAAAAGGGTTTATCAAATGGCCTCAGCTGGTGGGGGCAGCATGCGTCATCTGGTTGCATTTCCATGTCGAAATGTTCAGCACAATCTCTGGGAAGGAGTCACTGTCTGCAATTCAGGCAGAAAGAAAATCATCAAAAAGAACAAGAGCTTACAAACTGAGATCAGTTACATGTTAACAATGGGGGGAGGTGTCTGTGACCAGAAAATTAGAAGAAACCAGCAGGTCATCTTTGGTTCTCCAGCTCTTGTTCATGCCTAGGTTCTCAGAGTCGGACCCTCTGGGGCCCCACAAATTTGAGTCTGACCCAGTCCCTGTTCCTGAGTCGACAAAGAAAAGCTGGCCCTGTGGACTCCTAGATGGGGACCAAAGTACACCGACAGCCAGCCCCAGGGTCTGGTAGACATTGGACTGTGCCTTGGCCAGTCCAGGGTCACTTCTGTGTCCCAAGAACCCCGGTCTTCATTTCCCTTCCTTCGCCCCTGGTCTTCTGCCTTGGTCTCATTCCTTTAGCTCAGATATCTCCGTTGCTAGTATCCTTGTTCCCCTCCCAAACCAGAGACATGCCCAAGTCCCGCTCTGCAAGGACAGTCCTAGACAGTGCCCACCCGCGTGTCTGTTACCTGCATGTGACCCACACTGGAGTTTCCTTCCAACACACCTATTAGCCTCTGGGAGCACTGATGTCAACTGGACATAATCAATCCCAGACCACGGGGACAGGAGGAGTGGGAGCTGGGTGGCCCACCAGGTGACTGCAGTGGGAGTAAAGGTAAGTGATGGGGCTGGCGTGGACCAACGAGTTACTGGTGGAGATGGAGAAGAGGGCTTCCAGTCTCCAGAACTGCTACCACTGCACGCCAGTTGCTCTAGCCAGAGCCCTGGGAAGCATCCTTGATTTCTCTTCTTCCTTCACCCCCGTAAGCCCTCTGCAGATCCTGTGGACACTACCTCCATCACACTCACACATCTCAAAACCCAACCTCCTCTCTAGTACCCTGGGCACCGCCGTCGCACCCCTGGACCACAATGTGATGTCTCAACTGCAACACTCCCCTGCTCACCTCCTGTAACTCACGACCCACAGCCCGCCACTCTCCTCAAAATCCTTCGGAGGTTCTCACCCCACGGAGAACACAGAATCCACACTCCTTCTACGCCCTCCATGACCTGGTCCCTGCCACACCCCCATGCTTCTCGGAATAGCCCAGCCCAACTCCGCTCAGGGACCGCGCTTGCTGTTCCCTGGAATGAATGCTCTTTCCGCCTGTCTCTGCAAGCCTGGATCCTTCTACTCACTGAGACAAATGTCAGTTGCCCAGGGCAGCCCTTTCTGAAGGAGCCTAACCTTCTCATGGCTGCCATGCCTTGCCGATAATGCTCTTCCTGGTAGTATCACTACAAAACGATCTTATTAACTTATGTGCTTGTTTTACTGTATTGTCTTTCTCCACATACTAAAACACAAGGTCAGTGGGAGTGGGACCCTTGTCATCTCGGGGTGTCCCAGCACCTGCAGCAGCATGTGGCATGTTCTAGATGCTGATGAACTTGTGATCACTGAAGGAATGAGCGATGGAGGGTGGATGGATTATGAAACTGTCTAGACTCAGTGCATCATTCCTATCTCTCAAGATCTTTATGACCCTTGAGTTTGTTATCCAAAGTATCCTCGGTTATTAACTGCTTTCGGCCACCTAGAACCCTGATAAGCAAGTCATTGAATAAATAATGACTCAGGCAAAGCCTGTGGTATGTCACTAGGACTCTTCCTCTGCGGTGACATCACCTGGGGATGGTTAGCTGTTTTAGGATAACTACCCAGGAAGACGTAAGACATTGCGCAAAATATCCCGCAGAAGAACATATAACATCTGCCACCTTTGCCTTATCTGCTTCTCCGAGAAACCTGATAGGAAATTCTAGTGACCCTGGGCACTTCATTCAGGCGGGCGTGTCTCCAGGCTCCCTTTCGACAGCACAGATGTGGAGTGTCCACCACTGCCCAGTCGCATGCTGCATGCCCACACGGCCTCTGTCCCTGGGCTGGTGTGTGCTGAGGACACCTCCCACGTGTCCTTCATGCCACAAATACATACAAGCCTGTGGGCAGAGGAAGGGTGGCTTTGACAGCCCTTGGTTCAGAGATGCAGTCTCTCAAACTGGTCACTTAAAACACAACAGAAGCAAATTGTTCTGTCCCTCATCTAGCATGATATTTGGCAATAACATGCAGCAATAAGAGAGCACAGATACAGGGGCTTAAATGAGATAACTTCCATAATGCTTAGGGAAGGTGGCCTGAGGCTGGTCTGGTGGCTCAGTAATGTTGGGACTCAGGCTCCTCCTGTCGTGTTCTGCCCTCGTCCGCCTGGCTGAAGATGGCTTACTACCACACCCGCACTGCACCCTGGGAAAGGAGAAAGGAGACGCAGAGACAAGCCCTCCTACGAGTACTCATGAGAATTGCATGTGGCAGCCCCATTGATCTGGATTCACTCACATGACTTCATCTTGTTGCAAGGCAGGCTGGGAAATGTTGTCCTTGGCTGGACACAGCTGTGCTGGGAATGGATCCCCATGGGACAAGCAGGAGGGCCAGCACCTCCATCCCTGAAATACGCCCCCTCCTCCTGGGTTACCTCTCAGTCACCCAGGGACAATCCTCAGACTCTGCCATCTCTTGTTCACTTCGAATTACTCTGGAATGGGGGCCTGTGGACTCTAGCTCTTGAATTTCTTTAATCATCAATCTTTCTGTTCTCACTGATCTCGCAGGGACAGGCACTGTACTGTCTGGCAGTGGTTTTCCAATTAGATAGCCACCTTCTGGTATCTTCCTTTCAGTCCATGCTCCGCCAGGCAGCCAGATGCGCTTCCTAACACAAACATACCTCATTTTATTGCACCTCACTGTTTTGTATTTTATTGTATATTGCGTTTTTTACAAATTGAAGGTTGTGGCAACCCTGTGTCAAGCAAAGTCCATCAGTGCCATTTTTTCCAAAAGCAGGTGCTCACCGTGTGTCTCTGTGTTACATTTTGGTAATTCTCACAATATTTCATACTTTTCCATTATTGTTGTATCTGTTATGATGATTTGTGGCCAGTGACCTTAGATGTTACCATTGAAATTATTTGGGGGCACCACAAACCGTGCACATATAAGACAGCTAACTTAATTGGTAAATGTCGTGTGTTCTGACTGCTCCACCAACCAGCCCATGCCCATCTCTCTCCCTCTCCTCAGGCCTCCCTATTCCCTGGGAGACAACAATATTGAAATTAGGCCAATTAATAATCCTACAATGGGCTCTAAGTATTCAAGTGAAAAGAAGAGTCACACGTCTCTCACTCTACATCGAAAGCCAGGCATGGTTAAGCTTACTGAGGAAGACATGTTGAAAGCTGGAATAGGCCGAAAGCTTGGCCTCTTGCACCAAATGGTTAGGCAAGTTGTGAATGCAAAGGAAAAGTTCTTGAAGGAAATGAAAAATGCTACTTTAGTGAATACACGAATAGTAAGAAAGCAAAACAGCCTTATTGCTGACGTGGCGTAAGTTTTAGCAGTCTGGATAGAAGATCAAACCACCCACATCATTCCCTTAGACCAGAGCCCAGTGCAGAGCAAGACCCTAACTCTCCTCAATTCTGTGAAAACTAAGAGAGGTAAGAAGTTGCAGAAGAAAAGTCAGAAGCTAGCAGAAGTTGATTCATGATGTTTAAGGAAAGAAGCCATTGCCATAACGTAAAAGTGCAAGGTGAGGCTGCAAGTGCTGACACAGAATCTGTAGCAAGTTATCGAGAAGCTCTAGCTAGGGTTGTTGATGAAGGTGGTTACATTAAACAACAGATTTTCAGTGCAGAAAAAAACAGCCTTCTGTTGGAAGAAAATGCCATCTAGGATGTTCATAGCCAAAGAGAAGTCAATGGCTGGCTTCAAAGCTTTAAAGGACAGTCTGGCTGTCTTGTTAGGGGCTAATGCAGCTGGTGACTTTAAGTTAATGCTCATTTACCATTCTAAAAATTCCAGGGCCCTTGAGAACGATGCTAAATTGACTTTGTCTGTGCTCTAGAAATGAAACAACAAAGCCTGAATGGCAGCACATCTGTTTACAACATGGTTTACTGCATATTTTAAGCCCACTGTTGAAACCCACTGCTCAGAAAGAAGATTCGTTTCAAAATATTATTGCTCATCAACAGTGTACCTCCTCACCCTCCTCACCCTCCTCACCCTCCAGCCCTGATGGAAATGTACAGGAGATGAATGTTGTTTTCATGCTGCTAACACAACGTCCATTCTGCAGCCCACGAATCAAGGAGTAATGTCAATGTTCAAGTCTTATTATTTCAGAAATACGTTTTGTGAGGCAATAGCTGCCATAGAGAGTGATTTGTCTGATGGATCTGGGAAAAGTAAATTGAAAACATTTTGAAAATAATTCACTATTCTAGATGCCATTAAAAACATTTATGATTCATGGGAGGAGGTCAAAATACCAACATGAACAGGAGTTTGGAAGAAGTTGGTTCTAACCCTCATGAATGACTGAGTGGCCCAAGACTTCAGTGGAGGAAGTAACTCCAGATGTGGCGAAATGGCAAAAGAACTAGAATTAGAAGTGGAGCCTGAAGATGTGGCTGAATTGCTGCAACCTCATGAGCAAACTTGAGTGGATGAAGGGTTGCTTCTTAGAAATGAACAAAGAAAGTGTTTCTTGAGATGGAATCTATTCCTGGTGAAGATGCTGGGAACATTGTTGAAATGAGAACGAAGAATTTAAAATATTACATAAACTTAGTTGATTAAGCAGTGGAAGGATTTGAGAGGACTGACTTCAATTCTGAAAGAACTTCTACTGTGGGTAAAATGTTATCAAACAGCATCACATGCTAGAGAAATATTTCTTGAAAGGAAGAGTCAAGCGATGTGCCAAACCTCATTGTTTTATTTTGAGAAAATGCCACGGCCACCCCACCCTGCAGCAGCCACCACCCTGATCAGTCAGCAGCCCTCAACACTGAGGCAAGACCCCCAACCAGCAAAAAAGATTGTGACTTGCTGAAGGCTCAGGTGATCATTAGAATTTTTTAGTAATAAAGTGTTTTTAATTAGGGTACATACGTTGCTTTTTAGACGTGATAATATTGCACACGAGATAGACTACAGTATGATGTAAACATCACTTTAACATGCACTGGGAAACCAAAAAAAAATTGTGTGACTCACTTTATTGCCATATTCACTTATTGCACTGTCTGGAACTGAACCTGCAATATCCCTGGGGTACGCCTGTACATTCCTTTCATTATGTTACTGCCCTGCTGAAAAACACCCAGTGTCTCTGCAAGGTTCTTCAAATAGAATCCAAATAGCTTGGTTTTCATGTGCACGGCCAACCTCTTCTCCCAGTACTCCTTCCCCTCTCCCCTCGCTTTCCCCAGGAGCCCCAAAATCCAGCCAAGAGAAGGGCACGAGAGTCAGCAAAAAAGAGAACATGTGTCCCTTGCAGTGTGCTGGGTGCCTGGCTCTGTCCCTCATCCCAGTCACCTCCACACCCTCCGAACCCACTCCCCGGGCTTATCTCTTGGGCTATAGTGGTCAGCTTTGCCTGTTTCTCCCTGGATACTCTAAGCTTCCTAAGGCCCCAAAGAATCTTCTTTCGCCGAGACCTTGTGTGTCCAGGGAGAAGGAAGCACAGAGATCTCTTAGAGGAGTTGCAAGGTGGTGACTTCCAGGCTGGGGGTGGCGACAGGAAAGGCTGAGATTGAAACAGGTTGCCCAAGCTCAGCCTCGTGGGGGGCTGAGCATAAAACTTGCTCTTCACTACCAGAGGTTTCCAGAAAAGGCAGCAAGGCCTGGTCTATGCTCATGGTTACTTAATGGGCTTATAGGAGCAAAAGCCACGGGTACCCCGCAGAGGGCACACCTGACACGACTGGCTGGAAATGATCGGGTCTGTTGAACAGCCTGATTTGCACCACCAGTTGTGAATTTGGGAGGCCCTCGACTGATTCCGATGCCTGTGTCTGTTCACAGACCCAGAGACCCTTGAACGGGTGCTGGAATCTTGAGGGAGGACCCAGCCTTCTACCACCCATGCGCATCCTAGCCTTCCTGCTAATCTCTTCCAAAGGGACCTGAGGTCATTTATCAGAAACTTGTACACTGTGGAAGGAGCGTCCTCAAACCTTTCAGGGTCCACTGGACACAGGTTCTCTGCTAATACCAATTGCAGGGGACTCAGACACCCCCCTGGCTCCACCACAGGGGAAGGGACTGCCTTATGAGGGTCAGATAACAGAGTCATGTGACAACAGGAGATATGACGGGAACCCTGGCTTTGCCACCTGCCACGTGAGCCTGTGCAGAGCCCTCCACTCCTGGTGTCCCCTCTCTTCTGTAAAACAGAGGTAGTGCCACGTGCTCTGTCAATTACACGGATGCTGAAAGAACCATGCCCTCCTCCCTCCCCTCTCCTTCCCTCCCATCCAAACATTGATCGAGTGCCTGCTACATGCCAGGTTCTCGGCGGCCTGGGTTGCACTGATGGACGGAATAGACAGACACCTGTGTCCTCTAGGAGCTGGTGTGGGGCAGGGAACACACATGGTAAATGATGAGCCTGATAAATGAGGAAAGGACTTTCACATGTCAATAAGTGCGAGATGGGTAAAAAGAAAAAAAAAAATGCTGGAATGAGGAGAGAGAGATCCAAACCACGGAGTGTCAAAGAACCCTGAAAGGTGATCTGGCGCAGTGGTCACCAAATGTTTTGGTCTCAGGATCCCTTTACACTCTTAAAAAATGTTGAGGATCCCAAAAAGCTCTTGTCTATGTGATTCTACGAAATTTTGCCATGTTAGGAATCAAAATTGAAAAGTGCTTCAAATATTTGTTTATTTAAAAGTAACAACCATAAACCTATTACATAATCATATGAATAACTTTTTTAATGAAAATGGCATGTTTTAAAACAATAACAAAAAAACTCATGCGAAGCATGGCATTGTTTTACATTTTTGCAAATGTTCTTACTTTCTGTCTTAATAGAAGGCAGCTGGTTCTCATATCTGCCTCTGAATTCCACCCGTTGTAGTACCACATGTCAGGAAGCCTCTGGAAAACTCTGCTGTTCGTGCATGAGAGAGCAAGAGTGCAAAAGGCAAATCACACCTGTGCAAGCAGTTTTGACCTTATAGATCCCCAGACAGAGGGATCCTTAGGGCCACGTTTTGAGAACCATTGCTCTGGTGTATTCCTATCTCCTCGCTTTTTTTCAGGTGACATGTTAAGTTCCCGAGTGGGACAGGGAGAGTCTGAGTTCTCCCAGCTGGTCCGTAGCACAAACAGGACCAGACCCCTGACTTCTTACCTTAGCTGAGGCTCTCTCCCCAGTGAGGTGTTTACATTGTTGCTTTATTATTTCAACACGCATCCAAGGTCCAGGTATTTCATTCTGCTCATGAAGAAACAGACATTTGTGAAATAAGTGAGATGCAAGTTCAACGGCCAGGGCGCCACCAAAGGTGGGCCCGGGCCTGCGGAGCACGCGGCTGTTACCAGCGTCTGCTCCCCCATCCGCTCGCTGGGTGGCGGTTTGCACAATGCCCCTTTGTGCTTTCTGAAAGGCCTTGTGTTTCAGGTGTAGCCTTGTGTACAAGGCTAGAGGAGGAGTCATTACAACAGCAGTAAATATCCCTCTTTGATGAGCGGAACAAAGGTTATTTAAACTGAATCTGGACGGGAGGGTGGGGTGGGCGGTGGCTGCTCAGGGCCAGCCGGTCACACTTGAAGAGAACCTGACCTTCGGAATGGGAGCCTTCGACACACATTCACCTCCAGTGCTGGGGCCGCCAGATGCGTCTACGTTCCAGGAGGCACTAGGTCGGCTCCACTGAGGGCTAACTGTCGTGGGTGGGTCAACTCCTCTGTCTGAGGGACCACAGAGATGGCGCTGTGAATGGTTGCCACCAACTTTTGGTTTCTATTCCAGGAAAGGCTCGCCCTTGGAATGAGTGTGGCCTGAACAAACTGTGCCTTCCCCAAGCTCACCAGGTGTCGTAGGCATGAGTCATCTAGATGTTATCGAGAGGGAGAAAGTCCTGACAGGGACACCGGTGACTCACTGGGCCCATCAGAGACCTGTGAGACACACGGAAACTAAGTAGGATAGAAAAATCGATACAATGTGCTTTCGCCCGGCGGCCGGCAGGGGACTGCGCAAGCTGATTGCCCCTCCCGGAGGGCGGGCGGCGGGGGCTGACGGGGTGAGTCAGTGGGGCTCTCTCAGGGGAGCCTGTGGGTTAGCCCACTATTAACATGCCAGTCTTTCATGGCGGTCCTCCTCCTCCTCTTAAACTGTAAAGATGTAAAGCCAGATGCATGGGGAGGGGCCAAGGGGCTTCAGAAGTTGCAAGAGGAGGCCAGTGGGCTGCTCCCGGAACAAGGAAAGCTGACCTCAGAGGACGTAAATTTTCTCTCTCAACAGACAGCTCTAAACTGATAACTTATATTTTAAAATTTTAGTTCCTCATTTTTTTTTTTAGGGCATTTTGACATCATAAAATAATTTGGCTGATAAGACTTTTATGGCTGTTGTAAATGTGAATTATTAAATACTTACCATGTTTATTGAGACTCTGGAGTTTAGGGCAGCTCTACTGTACTCTACACTGTACAATTAAAAATTCATTTTCCTGTTTCCTTCTTCAAATTTTCAGCGATTTAATTGATCTTGTTTGTAAAACAGCACTATAATTAAATATAGATGGGAAAAATCTGAGCCTATGACGACTGTTTCATTTTCAGGCTCATACTAATGCCGACTTAAAAAGACAAGCTGTTGCTTTAAAATCTAGAGAAATTACATAGACAAGAATTAGAATATTTAAATTATTTTACACTGTACTTAATGCTGGTAGTAAATAAATTGTTTAAAGAACCATAGACTTATTTCTCTTGAAATGACACTTAAATACTCCATCTCTCTCACAATAAGAATTGGACATTCCTATCAGTGACATTCACTAATCTAGTGCGGAGATGTCAAGCTCTCTGTATTGGTCGTATTGCAGCGGGGAGGTGTAAGATGGGAGTCTTGGCTTTTATGTTTGTCTGACCAAGTTAGTGCCTGTCTTTCCATGTATATCATAGGGACTTGGACCCCTTGCTCAATTCACCGTATTCATAAGAACATTCTGGATCTACCCAGATCAGGTACACTGTGTTCTTCTCTGCAGTGTGATACGATGAATAGAAAATACAGACTTCTTAAAGGTGTACATTACTGTCATGTTGGTCGGCACTCACTGTTTGCTGAATGGATACCTGTATCCAGAAACAGGACGCAGAAGGAAAAATAAAAATGATTATGATGCCATAAAACCATAAATTTACAAGAAAATTCCTAATTAGATAGAGAGCACCTTTTAAAAAAATTTACAGCCACTTTGTGGTGGTCTCGGAGTTGTCAGGGTCTGTAGGAATTTCAGGAAGAAGTTCAGAAAAGTTGAAAAGTCAGAATGAGATACAGTCACGAGGCTGCAGGCCAGCAGTGCTCCCAGGCATTCGGCTGTGGTCCTCGTAGAAAAAGACTTTGGAAGCGACCCCTTTCCTGCCTAGAATCTTCATCGCTCCTGACTGCAGGGCCAAGGAGAGCATTATCTCCAAACTGCCAAAGCTGGGATTAGAAATCAACAAAAACTATGTTAGGACACAATCTTAAATTGTTGGCTAAAAAAGCAGCCACATTTGGAGTAATATACAGTAGGCAGATCTATTTTTTATTTTTTTGCAACTGTATGTTTTAGTTTGTGTCACACTAGGGTGTAATTCAATGCAGTAGCAACCCAGTAGGATTAAATGTTCACGCTGTAGAAAATGTGAGTTCTGTTTAGGTTGTATTTTGAGAGGCAGCCAGACAGCGTGGATCAGATCTTGGCTCTGCCATTCATAAGCTGTGTGACTTTGGGTGAGGTACTGAGTGTCTCTGGGCCTCAGCTGTAACAAGGGGATCATAGAACCTACCACAGTGGTGTTGTGAGGATCCATAGCCACTCTGACAACCTGACAACCCTTCCCTCATCTATGAATTACACAGTCTATAGACCAGGCCACAGGGGCACAATCTATGCTGGGAACACAAATGCTGTCATTGGCCACACTGCATCCAAAAAGGATGCAATTTTTTGCTTTTGTGTGAAGTAAGATTGTTTTCTTCTCTAATTGGAGAACCTATTAGAATGATGGAAGTTTGAGAATCTACTAAAACATAGTAAAAACAGAAAACTGAATAGAAATGGAAGGTATTATTTTCTTGTTTCTGCTTTGTTGCACTTCTGTGTAATATAATAGAAATGATTTTTTGAAGTTCAGTTTAATTACGCCAGATAATGGAATGAATCAACTTTCTGGTAAGTAGGAGCCTACTGCCCCCAGACTGGGTAGCCACTTAAGCACACAGCTGGTTTCTCACTCTAAAAAATGGAACTCTGAAGGTTTTGGGGAGGGTTAATGAGACAATGTTTGCTCAGAGCAGGCAGCAAAGTCTGTTTCTTCCTTCTCCAAAGACCTTCTTTAAGTTATGCAAACAGAGATTATTTTATTTCAATAGAACCCCATGCTTAGTTAACAATGAGTGATTTTTCTGGTGAACCCAAAGTAAATCGTAGGTGAAAATGAATTACGGTCTGAAAACCTGTCTCTGTGACAGGGACTCGAGCATGCCTGCCTTTGCGCTTCTGCAGGACGCAGTGACAGTGACTCCCTCTCTACAGCAAGCTGGGAATGAGTCACCTCTGCCTGTTCTCCTTTGGGTGGTCTTTGTTTATTTCCATATGTGTTTCCTGTTTCTGGTTATTTTAACTGCTGCCATTTTCATTTGTTTCTTAACCAGTGACTGTAGAGTACACCTTCTTGTCAATGTTACCAAGAATACTTACCAATGTTGCACATATACACAAAGACTAAAACACAAGCCTCGATCAGTTTCAAATGATTGATAAATTACAGACTACATTTTCTAGCCATGATGCTATTAGAAACCTGTGTGATTGGCCTTTAAAAAACACAATTATCAATAATATATGGATTAAAGATGGTATAATTAGTTTGCTAGGGCTGCCACAACAAAGTACCATAGACTGGGTGGCTTAAACACAGAAATTTATTTTCCCACATTTCTAGAGGCCAGAGGTCCAAGATCAAGGTGCCAGCAGGTTTGATTTTTTCCGAGACGTCTCTCCTTGGCTTCCACATGGCTGCCTTCTCTGTGTCCTCACATGGTTTCTGTCTGTGTGTCTGTATCAGAATCTCCTCTTCTTATAAGGAAACCAGTCCTATTTGATGAAGGCCAATCCTAAAGACCTCATTTTGACTTAATTACCTCTTTGAAGGCCCTATCTCCAAAAAGAGTCCCATTCTGAGGTTCCAGGGAGTTTCGATGCATGAATTTTCAGAGGACACAATTCAGCCCAAAAAGAATGGTCAGGAACTTTTTGTCACGTTTCCCATCCAGAGGCAGGGTCTGTCCCTTCCGATGAACCTGGGGGGGTCTTTGTGTGTTGCTTTGAATATCAGAATATGGTGGAAGTGGTGCTTTGTCAGCTTCCAGGTTCAGACCTTAGACTGGCAGGTTCTTTCCTCTTGGAGCACTCTCTCTGGGAATGCTGAGATTCCTTAGGCTGGTCCAACTATCTTGAGACCACCATGCTGCAGAGATCATGTATGTACACTGTGTCCAACAGTCCCCAGCTGAAAATCACTGGTTACCTTAGTTAATACCTAGAAGAGCAGAAGAATCATCCAGCTGAAACCTGTCCAAATCCATGACCTACAAAATCACGGTGTAAAATGAAACAATTGTTGTTTTAAGCTATTTTTGAATGCAGTAATAGATAACCAAAAGATCAAAGAAGAAATCATAGTGGAAATGTAAAAATATTTACAACTGAGAGATTAGGAAAATATTAAATATTAAAACTTAGGGTATGCAGCTAAAGCTGAACTTAGAAGTACATTTGTAGCTTTAAATGCTTATGTGTATCGGGAAAAAAAAAGGAAGCCTGAAAATTAATGTGATAAGAATTCACTTTAATATGCAAGAAAAAGAACATAAAAATAAATAAACTTGCAATCCAAGCCTGCAGATTAGATCTTCCAGAAGTCTGTGGGCCCCCTGAAATGGTGAACTTTTGTGTGTATGTGGAGGACAGAGGGTACACATCTCAACAAATCTACAACATTTCTGTGTACTGGTTGCACAGACTCCTCTGACTTCTCCGTAAGATTCCTTCATTGCTGCCGCCACTGTGGCTGTGGCTATGAGGGTTGTTGTTGCTTCTTGTATGTGTGCCTGTGTGTTTATATTGTTTGTTTCTCTCCCTTGCTAAGAGGTGGTAATTCTCTCCATCGAATCAAAAAAGTCATAAAGCCAATCCATGGTGCTGTGCATTTTGCCCTGCTCTGTGTCTAAGGATGGACTCTTTCACCTGGCCTACTCTTGGTCACCATTTTTACCTGAGTTCCTAAAGGGGCTACTGACACATCCTGGCCCCATTGGTCTTCAAAGCCCATCTCTTTCTGGATGCTTGACTCTGGAGCCGTGGCTTCCTACCCTCCTGGCCTTCGGGACCCTCCAGGATCTGGCCTGTGCCTACGCTCATAGTCCTCAATTCTGAGTGCATCTGTGCACATCCTACACTTACCTTTACTTCCAGCCATGCCCTACACACAGCTCACAAGCTCTCCCCAATGTGCTCTATCTCATATGTGCAAATAAGACATTCCAACCCAGTGAAAGAACGGGGGCTCTAGAATCAGACAGGCCTGACTTTAGATTCTGGCTCTACCTCTTACAGATGTGTCACCTTGGGCACATGATCATACCTATTTCCAATTTCTTGTATTGCTGTTGTAAAGATGAAAGGAATTGCTCCTCAGATAGTTAAACACAGACTTGCATGTGATCCAGAAATCTCATTTCCAGGTATATACTCAGGAGAAATAAAAATGTATGCCCACCCAGAAACTTTCTTACTAGCAAAGTGAGGGTTTTAAGGCAGGATTTTCAGAAGAATCTAGGAAAGTAAATAATCCTTGATACTAGCTATTGAAGAGTTGAATATTTTGATGGTCATTTAAATGGATTTTTCTGGGAAGTTTCTGAAACTAACAATAAAGTTAGCAACTTTTATTTTCTGGGCAAGAATGTGTCAGAATAGTAAAGTCATTGATGAGTATGGTGGGTTAAAGTTATGTTCAGGACAGCTTAATAGTGAGGTCACATTGGCATAGGCAGGAAACCATATCAGTGGAGATGGTTTCTGCTCCTGATGTAGTCTGAAACCATAGAAGGCTTTAAATAGTATTTTAAGGAATTTGAATTTTATTTGGATGAAATTTACATCATCAGAGCTGTACTAGACGGTGAACCTGGCAGCAGGTTGACAAGATCAAAGACCGACAGGCCTGCAAGGTAGGTACTGAAACAAGTCAGGTAAAAGGAATTGAAGTTCTCAACTAGAAAGATGATAGCATTTACTATTCATTTTCTCATTCATCCAAAAATACTCTACTGGGTTTTATCAGCATGCAGGCACTGTTGTCCATGCTGGGGTACTTGGGGACCAATGTAGCCAAAGACCTGTTTTTGTGGCATTTATCAAGATTTCACACTACTCACACATGGCAATGAGTGAATTTACATCTCTGCTCAAAAGCCTTCTTGTCCAAGATTCTGACTGTTTTGAAGGCTAATGTCTTGTCAGCCTCAAATCTGAAGTGCTCTGTATTAGTTTCTGATGGCTACTGGAACAAATGGCCACAAACTTAGTGATTTAAAACAACACACATTTGGTATGTTACAGTATTGGAGGTTGGAAGTCCTACATCAGAATGTCTGCAGGCTGCGTTCCTTCTGGAAGGTCTGGTAGGGAATCTGCATCCCACCTTTCCCAGCTTCTAGCACCTTAACTGTCCTGTGAGTTGTATTTAACTCATGCTAGTTTTGAGCCCAGGGCCTCAGGAAGCATATGTAACTCATGCATCTCTTTACCTTGAGCCACGTGAACTATTTTTCAAGTTGCATACAACTCACACACAGAAAAGAATAAAAAATAACGATTTTTTCATTAAATTAAAAAGGATCATTTTGTTTTCAAAGTTTTTATTCTATTTTTGCAATAGAACACTGTGGCCCCAAGGAAAAATTTTTTTTCTAGTGTGGCCGTCGTCAATGTGCTAGAGGCCACTGCGTTCCTTGGCTCATGGTTCCTCCTCCACCTTCAAGGCCAACAGTGTGGCCTCTTGGACTCTCTCCCCTGACCTCTGCTTCTATCGTCACATCTCCTCCTCTGAGCCAGAGACTCCTGTCTCTCATGAACATGCTCGTGATTACACTGCGGGACCCCCTGGTATCCAGGACGACCTCTCCATCTCAAAGTAGTTCCCTTAGTCACACCTGCAGAGTCCCATGTGAGGCAGCGTGTTCGCAGCTTTCAGGGATTAGGACTTGGGTGCCCTTGAGGGGCCGTTATTCTACCCACCCTCCCAGACTGGTTTTCACTCTTCCTCTGCCTGAGCCCTCCTCCTCTTTACTCCCCAGTGGAAGTTTCCACTCCAACCAAGCCGGTTGGCTCATAGCCCCACACTCCTCCTGCCTGCCAGGATTCTCTCACAATGTCCTCACTCCTCTCCTGACTCTCCCAAGTTCTCACCATCTTTCAGGGCCCCTTGAAGCCCACCTCCTTTGGGAAGCCCCCACCACCACCACTGGAGCTCATGTCGTCCTCCTCCCCAGACCCCTCCCGTTCATTGTAAGGTGTAGCAGGATCCTGTTAACTTTGTAATGTGTCTCTCTCATCTCGCTGAGGGCAGAGCCTGAGCCTCAGCCTGCCTAAGGTAGAGCAGGGGCATAGCCAGGAATTTTTGGGCACATTTGGTAAGTTTGAGAGCAATGCATTATTTTACCTAGAGAGTAAAGGGTGATGGGAAATTAATATGGTGTCAGCAACCGAATAAACACAGACACACAGTGTGTCCCCTCAGGGAGAAGAAGGAAAAGGAGCAAGATATGGCCCAGCAGTGGGCTTGGACTGGTGTTCAAAAGGAGGCCCTAGGACCCCGGGGGTGGAGTTGCGGAATTACTAGGCTTGGCTTGGAGTATCATGCCTGGCTGCATTTAAGAAAAGGGAACAGACTGTCCCTCAAGGATGACCTGTCACAGCTATGCTCAGAATCAGGGAATGAACTGAGCAACCCCTTCAATTTGCTTTCACTCTAGGAATCTAATGTGAATATCGGTCCCAAAGTGAGCATCTCATACTGCTCTCACTCCCTGCTTCCTTTCTCTCCCCAATCGCCATTCTTTGAGACAGATTTTAAACTACACACTTGATTAGAAAATTAGTCAGAAAACAGATCACTCAAAAGCACCCTGCTTGGTGGTGTCTATCTATTCTTCCCAGAAACTAGACGTATGAGTCAGGATAATAAATGCTAGCTGCTGTAACAAACAATCTCCATATCTCAGTGTCTAGACACAGCAAAGATGTGTTTCCACTCATCCACAGTCAACGCAGCCTGGGCAGATCTCTTGGGCTCTCCTCCACATGGTAGCTCTGGGATCCAGTCTCCTTACATCTTGTGAAGCCACCATCTTCAATATGTGACCTCCAGGCTCATCACAGAAGAGGAAGGGAGTGTGTCACAGATCATTTGGGGCACTTTACAGCCAAGTCTATGAAAACTTCTGTGACTTCTGCACATATTCCACCCCCCGAACCCAGGGAGATGGAAGAGAGGCTGAGAAATGTAGTCTTCCTGTGTGCCCAGGCAAAGATCGTGGGACTGCCTGGCAGTTACACCACGTCTATAAACACCAAGCATCGCCTATGGCCTCATCTGAATGTTTGATTAAATGTCTAATTTCATCCTAATATTCACAGATGGCTGGCAGCATGGAGACCAGACTTTCAGATCACTGACTGATTCTCACATCCGCTTGCTATTTCTGATGATTTGCCCCGTGTTCGCGCACAATTGAGGGGTAATTTTTTATCAATAATAATGCTCAGGTTCAGGAAGAGTATAACGTGTCCCTGAGGAGATTCGTGATTTGGGCTTTGTTTTGACTTCCTTTTCGGATCCTTTGAGAAAGAACCAAGTTCCAGATCATTTGGCTTCATGACAAATGACAAGAAAGCTAGGCTTTTCTACCTTAAACTTCAGCCAGCTGGTGTGCCAGAGGCGGCCTCACGCCAGCCCTCTCCCCGGCCCCCTGCCCCTGGGCCTGCACCGTGGATCCTGGGACACTCCAGCTGGGACCTGGGTCGGGGGGCACTGGCCTTCTAGCCTGGCACCCCCAACTTAGTTTGAGGAGCCTTCCAAAGCAACTGCAATTTCCTCTCCTTCCCGGAGAAAGCTCAGCTCTTCCTGGCAAAGGCCGGGAAGGTCTTTGCCATGCCCGCCCAGAAGGAGGGCAGAGCCAGCCGCTTTGGCAGGCTGGGGCGGGATTGTTTTACCATATAAAGGGTGGTATGGTCAAAATGCATACTTGCCTTCCGTCTCTAATTCCTGTGAAGTTTTAAATTCTTTATTGCATCTCTCACATTCAATGAGGGACTCTACGTGAAAATGCTTTCTGGCACAGTGCCGGACACAAACAACGTGATTTTCTCTATTTATAAATGACCCTTTCTGCCTGGGTCTAGCTTTCCTGCTAATCGCACCGAGAATGTTCCTCCCACTGAGATGCAGAGAGTTGTTGGTCATCTTTCAGGTTTCAGGTGCTTGCTCGGAGAAAACGAGATGCAGGCCTGTTCCCACTGAGGACCGCGGTCCCAGGGCTGGCTCTTGCTCCAGAATCCCTCCAGCTTCTAGTTTCTTCTCTCACTGACTTCGAGGCTGACTGACCCCAAATTCCAGTGACTTATTTCCCAATGCCTCCCACCTAGTACTCTCTGAAATAATATTCTGAGGAGGTCTGAGTAGAGGAGTCTTCAAATACATCAACCAATGCTCCGAGAATGTGTGAGTAGGAGAAGGCATCACGGCTCAGGCCTCCCAAGCCACGCTGGGTGGGCGAGTGGACGCCTTCCCGGCTGTGTGCTGTTCACACACCTGCTGCCCACAGCACACACGCCTTTTCATTGGGAAACACAATGTTCTCTCTCCCACCCCGCACTGTCGTAGCCCAGCGAAGATTCACCTATTGGGAAAGAAATGAAAGCCAAGATGTCTTTGAACTTAATTGTTTTATGTGTTTTCTTAACATTTTGGTCTGGGACATCTGTCTTTGCTTAAAAGCACATCTATTTATAGCAACAGCCGTTTACATTGAGTCCTTGGAGACTGATTTACGCAGATGTTGCCCGATGTGGGTTTCTCTTACAATTCACTTTGAAAAACTGTGGAATTCATTTCTAGCCCGCTCCCTCCCCAATAAAGTTAAATCCCAGAAATTTGCAAACTGTGTCTTTCTGTGTACACAAAATGCATCCTCTTAGCTTTTCATAACATGTGACTCACATTACTGTTGTGATGGATGGGATGGACTAGCGAATCATTTTGTACCACGAGGGCTGGAAGGCTGCAGTCCCGAGGGAGCTGGCTGGTTCAGAAGGTTGGTAATGGGATTACTCATCCAAACGGAGACCAGCGTGAAAGCTGGGAGCCACGCATACAGCCATGTTTATACGACCACGGTCTTGGCTAGGAGCAAGGGGTAGCAGCAATTGGAAGTGGGTGGGGAATATGGGGAGATGGGCTTCTGGAGCAAATCCATGCCCAGGAACCAGGCATGGACAGCGAGTTGGAGGAAGACGGACCAAGGGCGAAACCAAGCTCCATCTGCATCTGGAAGTCACTCAGGCAACCACCTTCATGCACAACGCAGCCTCTGGCCACGTGGTCAGCAGGGCTCTGGTCCGTCTGCTCTAGGGCTCCTGCTGGCTTCAGGTGGGAGGGTTTCCTAGTGTCAGGGGCCCCGGGCAGTTCCGCACCACCTTTGAGGGAAGCAGGTACATTAACAGCTTCCTTTCTCTTTTTGTTTGATTCTTCTCTTTGCTTTCTCTTCTCTCTCTCTTCCTTCTCTCTCTGTCCCATTCGACGGTGGCACAGAGGAATTTAATCCTGCCCAACATGTTTTCATCTTGTGTTTGTACCTAAAGAAAGTTCACATTGACGGAATATAATTTGCGAAGCCATTTCTCCTCTATTCTGCGAAATGACATACGTAAGTTTATATACACATGAACCTCTTTTCTTGGAGGGTAATTTATACTGAATGGAATCTGCTTAAAGTGAATTTACTTAAAACGGGGAACGTGTGTCATAGAACCAGAGAAGGGAGAAAGTGCGACAGCCAGAACTTTATCTAGAAAAATAAAATGATGAAAATGAGCATTTTGGGTTTTTATTAACGAACTTTAGGTTATAATTGTGACATCACCCTTTACTGTACATTGAACGATCCCAATAGCTCCTTCATTACTTTCTTTAACTTCTGGGGAACCTGAACCCTGGGAAAGATTTGGAGGCATCACTTTGTCATCAGCTTGCACTGTGTTTGCACAGTGTTCTCAGTCTTTGTGTGTAAGTAAGACTGGCAGAGACACTGACCCGGCGGGCTACCATCAAGGCTAGTGTTGGCTGTAGAGGGGATTTGATGTCAGCTACTTCTCTAAATGGTCAGTTCATTAGAGAATATGTAAGAATCATGGTTACTTGGGCTTTGCTATGCAATACTATCATAATGTTTAATTTTGGGAGAAATGCTCAGATAAAAAAAAGACATCCTTCCCTTTGGCACATATTGGTATTTATAATGGGTAAGCTACTATATCTCCATTAATTAATTTAAGCCTCACAATGACCCAATAATTTAAGAATGACTGCCCAGTTTTTTGGATGCAGAAAATCAGAGGCTCAGAGAAGTAGGTAACATGCCTGAAGTCACACAGTGGATAAAGGAGGAGCTGAGATCCATAATCAGGCTTTCCCGCTACCAAAATCTGTGACTCTAACCTCCATACATTTCGTCCAAGTCAACTGTGCCGGATGAAACTGCGCTCCAAATATTTAGAGGTCACTTCTGTCCGTGGACGGCAACAAGCCCTTGATTTTCTAAACCTCCCAGCCTCTGACGAGGAGCTCCTTGCAATTTGATTAAAAGGTCAGGCCGATGAGTGGGATCCAGTTTAGGCTACACCTGAAACAAAACATAATTTGAATCCCACTTACCGCCAATTCTCTGTCACTATCACAGCGCATCTAAATCTGCCTGTCAGAGCATCAGAAACATATTCCCACAAGGAATAATTTGCTGAAAATAATAAAACCCTACCCTGGAGATGACTGTCACTGTAGGTCATTTGCTTTTTGCTCCCGGATTTGAACGAGGGGGTATCTACTCCGGCTGAAGGCACTGCAAGCACATCACAGCCATGAGTTTCCAGGTGAACCCTGCGACCGTGCAGCCGACCAACTAAGGCAGTTCGTGCACAGCGCTCACAACAGCTTGTATTTGCTCTTCTGTGTCCTGTGAAAGACCCTGGGAATAATTTCAAATCCTTCATGGCATCTAGTGTACAATGTGGACAGGTGGAGGCTGCGTCACCGCTGTTTGTTACGGTGGCCCTGGTTGGCTGCCGGGTCGGGTTGCCCTGCCCACGCGGAGTGGTGGTTTCACCGAGGAAGTCAGATCTCCAGGACAAGCCAGGCACCTGCAGGTGAAATCGCACGCAGGTGATCCTTAAGCCCAGCTCTGCCCCTAGGAGCTCTTGCGCCAGTCAGATCACCTTTCAGATCCGATTTCCTCACCTCTCATATGGAAAAATCAGCAACGCCAAGCTCTTGGAGGTGTTGGAGAATCAGGCGAGATTTAGCTGAATGAAAACGTGAGAGTGTATTGTCAGCGATAAAAGCTGATTTGTAGGGAAGGGCTATTTGTTTTTACATAAGATTAGTGCTTCTTAAATGATAAAATCATTTCACCACGTCAGAAGATACTTTCTTTGGAGGAAGATATCTGGAAATACAAATCCGAAAGAAAGTCAAAATCAGTACATTGCAATTTAGAACTTTAAGGAAACGAGACTTCGGTGAACTTGACAGCTGCTGTAAGAATTTTTCTAAGACTGGCGGTGGGCTGCGTCCTAAAAGACTCTGATAAGCAACTCTCTCTGCCATCATCATCATCAGAAAAATAATTTATATGAAATGTTTCAGCTTGATATGCACCAACCTCCCAGGGCCAGCCCCTGTTTAGTGAACTAGATTCCAAGCCCTGTTAATCATTCGGGTAGGGTGTATATTTGGATGTGACGTATCTACAATTAGGCTTAATTAAAACCACCCACTTCGAGCATGCTGAAAGACTAGCATTGAAAAATAGGAGCTGAATAATTAGGGTCATTAATAGGAACTGATTATTTAGTTTATGATAGCTTAAACACAAATAGGGATCTGCAGTTTTCTCGTTTCTAATGAAAACACAGGGAACAAAGCAAAGTTTATTTAGAGGGAACTCCTCATTATACCTCTGGGAACGGCCATCGTTCTTCATCTCCCCCTTATTTTGTGGCAGCCTGTTCCCCAAAGCATTTGCACCAGGTTGCTGTAAGTTGATACCACATCCCCGTGGGGCTTAGAAGAAGAATGCTCCACCGGAACCCAGCAAGGCCAGCCAGGTGCAGCCTGGATTCGCCTCCCCCAGACCCTGGGAGGGGCCTTTGCGCTCTGCCTGGACCGCAGGCCGTAGGTGGTGGCCCTCCTGGGCAGAAGCGTCCTGAAATGAATTCTTTGTCCTCTCTGGGACTGTGGTTACTGTGTGGACTTTTCTGAGTCCACAGTGAATGTATTGATGCAACTGCTGGATCGTCCGCAGTCTGTTGCTACCTGTCTTAAATAAACAGTTTGTGTACCCCATGCTGTGCCGGTTGAGATGTTTCACATTCTTTTGCCTTACTGGTGGGCTTAAAGAGCTTCCCGTTTACTGAGACAATGGTAACTTTCACAGCAGGTATGAGGCAACCCATACAAGCGCCCCAGCTGATCTCAGGGGTGTAAGAGCCAAGGCTGTTGCTAGTTCGGGTGGGACAGGCTGGGAAAGTGAGAGGCTGAACTCAGTAGTGCACCAGACACTGAGATCCATTGGCTGGTACCCAGTGAATACAGAAAGAATTTTCTAGCCATGCTTTTTCCCTTAGGTTTGGGCTGGATTTTGTTCATAAGAATCCAGCGTGTGTGTGTGTGTGTGTGTGTGTCTTATTAGCAACTAAACACATAAGACCTGAGTTCCTATTCTTTTCCTTTATGATGGAAATAATTTTAACCTTGTTCTCCATGCTCAGAACGTCATTTTCAAGCTACGAGTAGGTATGTTGTGAGGCACAGGATGGTGCCTGGATTAGTCCCACCCTGCCGTGTCTGAAGTCATCTCTTGCCTGTCTGGAAGGCCTATTACATGTTTTGGGTGCCACTGTTTATCCTTACTTCATAGTTTTACATGCGGAGTCAGTTTCATTCAAAATTTTCACTCCTACTTTTTTTTTGGGGTGGGGGGAATGATACGGTGGTTTAAGTTAGATTTGTTTAGACTCACAAGAAAATGATGCCAGCTGTTTCTGATGTGTTCGTGGCGGTGATTAAATGGGATTTTGAATCCATTATGAAATAAAAGCAATCTTTTCAGGAAAGATATGACAATGACAGTGTTTCTTAGTCTGGGTGCTACTGACATTCGGGGCGGAGCGCTCTTTGTCGTGGGGCCCGTCCTGCACACTGCAGGGTGCTCAGCAGCTTCCCTGGCCTGGGCCACTTACACCAGGAACCCCCGACCCCCAAGGCGTGACAATCAAAGATGTTTCCAGACGTTGCTAAATGTGCCCTAGAGGTGGGGGCAAAATCCCCCCCTCGAGAACCTCTGATAGAAAATGATTCATCAGGGTGGGAAAATTAAGTTTGCCCTTCCAAGTGTCTAAAATAGCTTGAACAAATTTTGTTTCTCTGAGACATTCAAGGAATGACTGAGTCTCCGGATTGTTTATCCTCTGAAAGGAGATAAAGTTTTCTTTCTTAATTGCTTTTTTTTTTTGTCTTTTTGATTTTCTTTATGATATATCTTCAAAAGTTTTAAGATTTAGGTAAATTGTATGTTAGCCATCCTTATTCTATTTCAATTAGGTCTCTCTTCGGCCTGACTCAAGACAAAAATATGTAATTTCCACTGGTTTGTCAACTCCTTCTCACATTGACAAAATTTGGAATCACACATAATTATTGACGCTTATTGAAGCTTGTCTAATGGTCACTTTCTCTGAGTCACGGAAGAGACGCTTCACACATTCATGGTGACAAGCCTCAGCTTTCAGCCTGGCTGATGGTTGTGTATGCTTCTCTTCTCGATTCCCCTAAACTTTATTGATATCTGGCCTTTGTGGTTTGCCAAATTAATGTCATGTAAGTTGCACCCATAGCAACAGGGCGTTTATTCAACCAAGGCACATCGCACATTCATAATCACCCACGTGTCCTGCAGAGTATTCTAAGATTGTTTCAAAGTAACTTTCCGACATAAATCCGTATTCATTGTTATGGATGAACTAATGAGTAAAAACGCAAGTCCCCACGCACTGTGGTTTAAAATAGGACGAGATGAAATGAAGCCATGTGAGCGTATATCGTGTGGGCGGTGGGGAAAGTGCTTGTAAGCGGCTTACCCCGCGCCAAACACAGTTGTCTCTGGGGCGTCCCCAGTGTTCAGGCTTGGGGGTGGGTGGGGTGACGGACCCAATTCTACTGCCACCTTTTATGCTTCTATACAGTTTTAATTTTTTGAAACAGCATATACTACTTCTATAATTCGAATAAGTGAAACTTCATTTCCCTTTCTTTTTGTTTGTCCTCACACAGGTGACATTTTTGTGTTTTCATTTCTGCCTTTCTTTCCTCCTGGCGAGGACGCTATCCTCGGTTTCGGTATGAGTAGGGTGCCAACCTTCACTTGCCTTTGGCTGTGTCTCAGCTGACACCAGCCAGTAGAGTCACCGGGCCTCACTCAGCCTTCCCGGCATGTGCAGTTGCATTTCAGGGGTGGGCTTGGCATTGTTTTCTAAACATGTCACCATTCCTGCTATGTGGCAGCAGGGCCCCTGGGCAGAGAGAGGCCTCCCCCACCTGCTCCTCAGCCCTGAGGGCTCAGGAGCTGCAGAGCTGACAGCTGGGCAGGTAGAGACCCGCGGGGAACAGGTGGGCAGAGGGAAGCCTGGAAGAATTCAGTGAGTTGGGGATGTGAGTGCTGACCAGGAGTGAACGCACAAACACTCACAACTGGCTGGGCTTAGACAGCAGTTGCTCTCAAGAAGGGGAACTAAAATCAGGATACGAAAAAGGGGCTTCAGGCAGGGCGGCAGCTAAGCCCGGGTCCCACATTCATGAAACTTTGTGGATCGTTGTATCAGCTTCCCAGGGCTGCCACGACAAAGTACCAAAAACTGGGCAGCTTAAAACAACAGAACTTTACTCTCTCAAGGTTTTGGCATCAGCAGGGCCATGCACCCTCTGAAGACTGCATGGGAGGGTGCTTCCTTGCCTCTCACGGTGTGCGGTGTTGCCAGCACCCCTGGCGGTCCTTGGCTGTAGATAACATCACTCCAGTCTCTGTCTCCATGGTCACAGGGCTGTCCTCTCCTCTGAATGTCTGTGTCTCTTCTCCTCTTTTTATAAGGACACCACTCTTCCTGGATTAAATGCCGACCGTGTTCCTGTATGACCTCATCTTAATCAATTTCATCTGCAAAGGCCCTATTCCCAAATGAGGTCACATTCTGAGGTCCTGGGGGATTAGGGCTTCAAAATTGTTCAGGGGGAAACAATCCAAAGTCCCCTGCAGACTTTGTTCTCTGACCCTGGTCATGACTGTGTCATCCTGATCAGACCTGGATGTGAAGGTTGGGGACGGAGGTGGGTCCCTTTGCAAGGTTTCCTTTCAGCCCCAAGTGCTGGCACTTCGTGGCCACTTCCCTGCTCCCCGTCCAGGTGCCTGAGCCCTCTCCCCTCGCGACTTCCTCCTTCCCCCCTAGAAATGGTCCCAAACCTGCTGCTCACCAGCCCTGCACCTCGGGCCTGGCCTTTGGCCTCTTCAAGTTTCCCCTAAAGAAACACGAGGATGTTGATCTAGAAGGTCCCCAAGTTCCTTTCAGGGTGAACCTTCTGTGATTCCCGGATCCGTTAAAAGGGCTATCGATCTAGTAGCCCATGATCTCTACCAGTTATCTCTGGAAGCACTTTAGTTATGAATTGTTCCAGAGAAGACATTTCAAATGAAGGGAGCTGGAAATTTTGATATGACACTAGTCACAGAATTTTCAAGAACAGGAATCTTCCAAGTTCAAATGGCTGTAGCTTTCTATTACCCCGGTTGCAGCCCAGTAGACCCCAGTGGGGAGGGGGGAGCCACATTAGCAGAGTTTTATCTTAAAATGTTTTCCCATGACGCCATCTTGTGATGTGCTGTTTTGAGCTGATCGAGCCAGATCATTTCGGTTGGCACAATTTTCTCCGTCTGGGTGTGACTGAAACATCTGTTCGGTCTGTTCAGTCGAGCATAGGTTAAGGAAGGAGATGTTTGTGCCTGAAATTCCTTCTCCCCACTACCCTTCTTAAGATGCCTTTATCCAAAGAAAAATGGGCTTTTTACTTAATATAAACAGAAGCACACATGAAAGTTTGAACCTTTTTGCAAGTTTGAAACAAAGGCTTCTATTTTTATTTTTGTTAAACTTGACATTTTGTTGTGGGCCCTGAGAGAGGCCCCTGTTCTTAGAAAGGAGAGGCCCTTCCTGCCTGGCCTCCACAGCCTCCGTGGAGCGTGGTGTTTAATGATGAGTTATTAGAGTCAGAAGCATTTGTGGGCTGTGTGGGAGTACTGAGCACCCTCAGATGAGAGTTGAGTCAAAGTTTGTTGGCATTGCAGTTGGGGCTGTGTTTACACACAAACTTGAAACCTGACCAAGAACACGAAGCGAAACTCTGCAAGGCCTCAGCCTCAAATGTCGTTTTGCTGAACAGCATCCAGCCAGTATCAGATGAGCAGGAACTGCTGTGAGGAAAGTTCCAGAAACTATTGACCCAGTAGACAGATGCTTTCCAAGGGTTGGAGGGGCTTCCAGAAAATTCAAGAAACTTCCAGAAATTGCTGGTTGGGCACATTAAATTAATCCCAAAAAGGTTTTCTCTGGTTTAACCATATTGTGTCAGTCATGCATAGCTGTGTTTGACCTTGTGGGCGCACAAAGGTGAGGCAGACATTGTTACTATTGCCAGGGGTTCACAGTCGAGTGTGTGTGAAAAGCGTCAGGAAGAAACGATGGCAGAGGTGTTTCTTTTGATCATAATACAAGGCAAGGTGGGATGTATAATTCTGCTCGATACCATTGTCCCACCCCCATCCCCTTTCCCGACCAACTGTTGCCCTTTATTCTGGTTTATCTTTCTTCAGGGCATGTCCACCATTTTGTTACATTATACATCCATTTGTTTATCATGCTGCTGCTTTCTTGCTCCAACCAGATGTAGATTCCACCGGGGCACAGATTTTCCTTTTTCCCAACACTTAGTGCTGTGCCTAGCATTTATTAGGCACCATAAATATGTGTGGAGCGAGCAAATCCTGAGTAGAGGTGCAAGCACAAGCGTGAATCCCCATGAAGGCAGGGGACGAGGATTCCCAGACCCCGAGCCCTTGCAGGGTGGGGATGGGGGAATCTGGCTCCTCCAAACCTGGGAGGTCTGGGTGACAAGACAACGAAACGTGCGGATCTTTATTTTGCATATGATAAATAAAATATTGCATTATCCAAAGATTGTTTCCCAAATCGTTATTGGATAAGTGATACAGGCACGAGAAAGATGTTGAATGGGCAGGGCACATGAACAAAAGAGGAAATGCGTTTGCAGACAGAGGGGATGTGCTTGAAAATCTGAGGATTGTTTAATCTGTTTCAACACAAAATAAGTATGGCTATAAATAGCTGTAAATATAATAGAACCTTCTAAAAGTGAGAATTCAAAAAAAAGAGTATTTAATGCTAAGACGTAAGAAACTGCAGCTGTAGGGAGGAGTGAGCTGAATTCCAAACACCCTTTACCTGCTCCACTGACTTAGGCTCTTCAGATTTTTCTTTAAAACAGTGCAGAATTAAATAGTGGGCAATGGTATACATGTATTTTTTAAAACCAAAAGATTCAATTATATATTTAATTAGAACCAGGCTTTAGGAAAACTGTAAGAGAGAGAAATCTGTCATTTTGAAAACACCAAAAATCCTGAACGAGTTAAAAACAGAACAAAATAGGCAACACAGTTAGTAACCAGTTAACGAGAAATATTCAACTAGTTCCAGCAACTAAAGAAAGCAAATTTAGGAAAAGGAAATTCCAATTCAAAGAACTGGAAATTTAAGGAAAAACCTATCTTCATCTGCGAAATTCACAATAGCAACAACAACGAAAAAGCAATGCCATTCCCCAATACTGGCAAGGAGACACTAGACAAAATATTAACTATTGAAAGGAGAGAAACTAAGGTACTAATGTTGGTTGTTTTATGATGGTGGAATTATGGGTGACATTTCCCTTTGTTTGGAATTTTAAGAATTGTTTCATTTTATATGCACTTGCACATAGGTGCAAACAGATGCAACATATCATCAATGCTTTATAGGAATTCCAGTTCAGCTGTGGTGGGGCAAGATACCTGCTGTCCACACAAGTGAGCACAGTGGTTTAAAGGAATAATGGAAGCGTGGAAGCTTGTGAAAACCACCTGACAATTTCCACCATCTCAAAAAAAAAAGTGCTTAGGATATGGCTAAAGATGAGAAGGGGATTTCTGTGACTTGTGGAATCTGCCATTATTTGGGGGGTATTCTAAGACCCTGTGCTTCTTAAATTTAGTCAGAAGCTTGTGAGAACATTTATGAAGACAGAATGTTATCACACAATTGAGAAAAAGACTATGAGGGTGTACCTAATAGTAATACCAACCATAGGGAAAGTAGTGGAATGCCTGTAAATGCAGAGGAAAGTGGTTGAAGAAAGTGAGATCCCAAGAAATTGGGTGGAGGGAGTTGGGGAGGGAGTGTTTGCTTCAATTCCCCGTCTGCATTAACCAAAGAAGATGAGTCACTGAGAAAGAAGCATGTCCTCACCATGCCCACCCAGACAGACTCTGCGTCTCTCTTCCTCTATAGAGCTACATCGACTTCGCCTGCATAACAGGACCACCATTGTTCACGGTGCAGTTCTGCCCTTCACTGTCCCGTAACTTGTCCCCACCTCCCCTACCGCCCATAGGAACTTTGTCCCGGCTGCTGTCTGTTCTTTGGAACAATTCATCTTCCCTAAAAATAGTTTCTCTTCCTCTAAAGTTGCCTACACCCCACTTCCTTCTCCCCTGTGAAGAGGTTATTTAACCTTCGACCATACGGCTTCTCTTTGGGATCCACACTTTGCGTGACTCCCCTGCACCTGCCCGTGTGCTTTCTCTCTTGTGAATCTATTATCGGCTCATTTCAGCAGACTCAAGTACTGAACCTGCACATGGGGGAGGGCAAGTTCCTTCTGCCCCTACGAGATGGCGGGATGTTGCACAGGGCCCATGTTTCTGGCTGTTTGGGGAAGCTCAGTTTCAGTTTGGCGCCCAATTCAGAACAACTGTTTTAGCCAAAAGGGTAGACTTGTCACTACTGCATGGCAGAGGGACCAGGCTCAGGATTCCTCAGTTTAAGGACAAGCTCTCCCCCTTGTTTGCAGACTATATTGAAAAGAACAAACTTTCATGCAAATCAATTGCTGAGCCCTTAGTCACTGGAGTCCATGATGAGCAATTACATTAGCAGAGTCGAAAACTGATCTGTAGATAGCCAAGAGTCCTGAAACAGAAGAGCAAGCAACGCCAGTGCAAATCAGCGTGGGGCCAGGAGAACGTGGGGAAAGCAAAGAAAAGCCAAAGAAGATGGAAAAAGAGCTGCAAACCCTGGAAGAAGTGGAATCACGTTTGGGCGAATCCTAGACCATTCCTGCAATCCCACTGGTGAGGAGTCCTGTGAGTCCTAATAAAGCAGCCCCTGGAAGGTCCAACTCAACCCAGAAGTTCAATTTTACAGTTGTCCACTTCCATCTTCAAGTTAATGAGCAGAAAAATGTGTGAAAGGCTGATTTCAGAACATGAACTCTATCACCGACACATTATTTTGTCACTAAAACACACAGGTGCACGCGCGCACGCACACACACACACACACACACACACACACATGCACATGTGCACCCATACACCAGGGCTGGGGCAGGAGGGAGGGCTTCTGTGTCATCACAGCGGGCAAGGTTATTCAGGAAAGACAGAAGATTTGGTGAAAATCGTTTTAAAAAATCTTTTTGAAGACATCAAAAAGCCAACAAAATAATAAAGAATTACCAGGCCAGAGGCAGGGGAGGAGGAAAGCCCAAGGCTGTGAGCCCCAGTCTCAGGCTGCTTTTTCTTCCTTTTTTTCTGATTCCTGTAGGGGCATCTAAAACTTTGACAGGATGAGCTTCAGGGCTAAACATGTGGAACCCAGGACCTGCTAAGAAAGGAATGGAAATATTAACCATGAGAGCAGAAATTAATGGGTGTGTAATATGTCTACATAGCAAGCATTTAATGGAGAAAATTTACAAAGCTAAAATGTAGTCATTTGAAAAAATTTATGAAATTGGTAGATCCCTGGCAAGACAGATGAAGGAAATAAAAAAGAAAGAAGAAAGACGACTGAACTGATAATCAAGAATTAGAAAGGAGATAATGGTAACACTACAGTTTCTACGGTAAGAGGATATTGTGGCTAATTTTCTTGCAAACCATTTAAAAATTAAGATAATAATGGAAAAATTTGTAGAAAATACAATCTACCAAAATAATATTTTTTTAAAAAAAGAAAATCAGAATAGTCCTATAACTATAAAATAATTGAATCCAGAATTTAACACTGCTCCCCTCCACCCGCAAAATCCCTGGGATCAGATGGCCTCACTGACAAATCTAACAAACATTTAAGGAATATCACTAAAATTGTAAAACAGTTTTGTAGAGTAGAAAAAGAGAACGTTTCTCAACTGTCAGGAGAGCATATCCATGACAAGGACATTACAAGAAAAGAAAATTAAGGTCAATCTCATGAATGAACATAAATGTAAACATCTAAAACCAAATCTTAATAAATCCTATCCAGCAATGTAGAAATAGGATAGCACATCATGACTAAGTTGGGTTCAATCCAAGAATACAAGGTTGTCTGAAAAATCAATCATTGTAAATTTACCACATTAACAGAATAAAGAAGAAAAATAATAAAGTCTTCTCAGCAGATGCAGGGAAAGCATTTTAGAAAACTCAACATACATGCATGAGAGAAAGTCTTAGTATACCAGGAATGGATAGGAACTGCCTTGGTCTGTTAATGGCTATTTACAGAAAACTGTAGTGAACCTCATCTTTAATGGTGAAATGTCAGAAGCTTTACCTCTGAGAACAGCAAAAAGCCAAGGACTTTGCTATCACGATTCTGTTCTCCACTGCATTGGTAGGACTAGCCAGTGCATTAAGGCAAGAGAAAAAAACCACAAGGTATAAGATTTGCAAAGGAAGAAATAAAACTGTCAGTATTTACAAATAATATAATTACTTATATAGAGAATTAAGAAAAGAATTAGGATCCAGGTGAATTATTCATAGCAATAAATTAATTTAGTAAGCTTCCTTGATACAAAGCCTATATACAAAAGTCAAATTACCTAATAGACAAAAGGATGACACTTGGAGATGCTTGACAAAGAGGGATATTCAAATGGCCAATAAATACAGGGAAAGATGCCCAGCCTCATTAATAATCAGAAAAAGGCAAATTACAAACATACTGAGATTCCACAACACAGTCATCAGAGTGGCTAAAATTAAAGAGAGTGTCCACACGAAGAACTGAGGAAGATGAGAGTGAGGGACACTCCCCCTCGAGCACTTGGTTTGGTATTATCTATCAGAGCGTACGCCCCCTTTTTCAGTAATGCCACACCTACATAGATATCCAGCAGGAAAGCATGTCTATTTTTACCTAGGGACCTGTACAAGGATCTTCACAGCAACATTGTGCATAGCAGCTTTAAGCTGGAAATAATCCAACTGCCCATCAACAATGGAATGTATTCATGAAAATATTTTTATGTGATAAACTATGATACTGCAATGAAAATAACTGAACTACCATTACATGAATGTAAATGACTCTCACAAACATAAGGATAAGTAAAAGAAGCCAGATACTCGAGAAAATATATTGTAGATTTCCGTTTATATAAATTTAAAAACAAACAAAAGTGAACTATAGTGTTAAGGGACCCATGCTTAGGTGCTAAAATTGAGAAGAGCAAGGAAATAGATGTGCTATGCATTGAGCTGGACATTTCTATTTGCACAATTTTCTGTAGGTGCAGTATATTTCACAATAAAAGTGGTTAAAATAACCAATCTCTATGGATTTTTAAGACACAGTTATTTGGGTCCATTATTGGTGATATTGGGGTGTGGCTAGTGAGTTGAACTAGATAAACTATCTCAAGCACCTTGATGAGGTTGGATTCCACCTGTGTGTGCTGGCTGTTATGTAGCCATGGTAATGAAGAATATATTTCATTGGTTAGAACAGAGGAAGACTAACCAATCATCACGATCCTCATGTCTGCACACCAGGGATTTTTTTTTTTTCAATGAATAGAAAAGGAAGGTCAGAGATAAGAGATAAAAGGTTTCCAACATGTTTAAAAATTTAGTCTGATGTATAGAAAAAGCAGTGTTGCTGTAACACAACAGGAAGCAGCTGAGAGAGCCTGTTAGAGAATAGATTTTGAGTGCCGATTGCTGCTGCCAAGGCTAAAAGGTGAAAGATGTACGATCTATGAGTCATTGAATCCACACAGCATGAAGCTAACATACAAACACTGTGGCAAATAGGAAGTCTACATTCAGGGCAAATTTGCACAGGGCTTTTTTTGCACGTAGGATGGTCATCAGACCCCAGGGAGAGTAAGTACTCCTGTTACGGTGTTGGTGATGATAGACTACGCTGATGGATTTGACCAGAGTTGCAGACAGCACTGTCCTCTGCTTCAAAGGGGTCATGGACCCAAGACCTATGTTTTATTGCAATAGAAAAAATAGTCTAAATACGCATGGTCCTTTGTAGTTTATGAAATTTGTTTATGTGTATCAGCATCATTCTCTTTTTAACTCTGTTGTGCAGGTAGATCAGCTATTGTTACTCTCATTTGCCACAGAAGTAAACCAAGACTCAGGGAAATTAAATGGTGGTGTTTAGGGTTACACAGTTGGTACAGATTAAACATCCCAAATCCAAAATCTGAAATTTCCCAACATCTGAAATTTTTTGAATGCCAATATGATGCTCAAAGGAAATGCTCATTAGAGCATTCCAGACTTCAGGTTTTCGGAATGCTCAACCCATAAGTATAATTTTGGGATGCTCAAAATATAAGTATACCCATAAGTATAATTTTGGGATGCTCAACCCATAAGTATAATTCAAATATTCCAAAATTCAAAAATATCTGAAATCCAAAACACTTCTGGTCCCAAGTATTTTGATAAGACACATTCAATCTGTAATAGGATCAAGTCTACAGCACTTCAATTTAGTACTTACCTGCCTTACATAGGGGGTTCTCAATTTCTGGTCCTTGGAATTACTCCTAGGGGTTCAAGAACCTGTAAGAGTGATTAAATAATATCTTATGCACTTATATACCACCATTTTTACATATATGTATTTATTGCATGCAACAAGACAAAATCTTTTAATGTTGTTAATCGATTCACAGTGCCTTTTGCCATTACATTTCTTATTTTTTAATTTCAGAATATTATGGGGGTACAAATGTTTTGGCTACATGAATTGCTTTTGTACAGTTTGAGTCAATGTTACAAGTGTGTCCATCACACCTACCCATTAGGTGTGATTTTACCCATCCCTTCCTCCCTCTTCCTACCTGCTTGATTTCCATTGAGTTTTACTTTCATATGTGCACATGGGTGTTGATTGATGAGTTCTCATTTAATAGTGAGTGCATGTGGTGTTTGTTTTTCCATTCTTGCAATATTTCACTTAGGAGAATGGTCTCCAGTTCCATCCAGGTTGTTACAAAAGGTATTAGCTCACCATTTTTTATGGCTGAGTAGCACTCCAAGGTATACATATACCACATTTTATAAATCCACTCATAAACTGATGAGCACTTTGGTTGATTCCACATCTTTGTGATTGTGACTCATGCAGCAATAAACAAAATTAAAAAGCTTCTGCACAGCCAAGGAAACAATCGATAAAGCAAATAGACAACCTACAGAATGGGAGAAAATATTTGTATGCTATGCATCTGACAAACGGCTACTTACAAGAACCTATAAAGAACTCAAGCAAATCAGCAAGAAAAAATCAAACAACCCCACTAAAAAAATGGGCAAAAGACATGAACAGAAGCTTGTCAAAAGAAGATAGACTAATGGCCAAGAAACACATAAAAAATGCTCGATGTCTCTAATCATCAGGGAAATGCAAATCAAAACCACAATGAGATATATTTCCTAACGAGTAGCACCATGAATACTTACCGAGCACCTAGAGTGTGTCAGGTGCTTTTCTAGAAGCCTGGGCTACAGAAGTGAACAAGACAGAAAAAGTCCCTGCCCTCTTGGAGTTTATTTTCTTATTAGGAGAGAAAGACAATAAATGAGTCAAGCAATAATATGTTAGTAGCTGAGTGAGTATTAAGTGATGTGAAGAAGGTGAAGCAGCTTTAGGGGAGTGGAGATGTGGATGATGGAGACACCCCTTCCCCAGGGGGCTGAGAATGCCCCAGCACCCCACAGAGCTTGCCCAGGGCAAGAGGTGCAGGAATAACATTTCATCAAAGTCAACATCCATTCATGAGACCTTGGATCTCCACAAATCCTAGATGGCAGGAGGGAGGCATCTTTGTGGAAGCCACTTTGTTAATGAAGGGCCATAAAGAAGGTCATTACAAAAGACTTCTTTTTCTTGATTCTGCTGGAACCGAGCCTGAAAAGATTGTGATATACATTTAGTAAAATAACAGCAGTTTATGGAATAATACCATCAAAATGCTTTTAAAGAATAGATGGATCTCAAAACCATGGTCTTGGGCATTGTGAAAAGATTGCTGATTTTGGAAACAAAATGTTCTAAAGAGTTCTAAATTTAGAACAAACATTCTACATTTAAGACTTTGAGTGTGCTTCACAAAAAACCTACTTAACGAAACATCAGCACTTGAAATGTTTGATTTTCTTGCCCAGGGAGCTCTCACAGTTTTTCCTGATACTGATTATACAGGCAAAAACCAACTTGGCAAGTTGCACAGGGCAGCCCAGAGGAGGTTCTGCCTGCCGCTGAGATAGTATCAAAGAAACACATACATTTTAATTTTGTTTAAGAACAATTAAGCATGGATCATCTTTGCTTTCAGCTAAAGATTTCTTGTAGCCAGAATTCTCTTCAGTTACATAACAAATAAAGGATGCCTCATACTTGAGATTGTTTCCACATTTGTTTTACAAGCTATAGCTTGTCTTCTAAATGTAAAGCACATTCAGTTGTCAGCTGAAGCCCAGGGAACGGAATGTTCTCTGCACTTGGAAACTCCATGTGCTTTGCCTTCTCCTTCTTTTTTAATATCATAGAGCTTGTCTAAACAAATTTAGCCCTGTCTCTAACTAACCCTAATTAAGACAAGAAAATGATAATAAGCTATACAATATATTAAATAGACTCGAGAGAGAAAGAGAGAGAGATGACTTCACGTTGTTAGCAAAGTCAATGTGATTTTTCCCCCAAAGTTTTCAGAAATTGTCTGATGTGTGCCATGGTGGTTAAGAGATATAGATAGCAGAACTGTCATAGGAACCATGGAGTCCACTGTGGCCCACTGCCTGTCGAGTTGTTGGACGTGGTTTTCCATTTTGCTCAGGAGGCCAAGTTTTCAGTGGGGCCTCAGAGAAAGTGCCTCTTCCTGGGGGGCTGTGGGGGGTGCGTCCAGGCCTGATCTCCTCTCGTCAGCTGTGTCCTGGAGAATCAGGCAGAGACATCCTTCCAGCCCTCACTGGGGTGACAGCAGAGGTGTGGAGGAGACCGCTGGGGAGGAAGGGGAGCCCCAACATGGGTAGTGTGTTTCCCTGCCAGGCCCATGCACATGGAGGGTCTATCTGCTTATCTCATGGGACCCTCACAACGACACTGATTTGCGTGTTATCCCCACTTTAGACAGGAGGAAAGTGAGGCTCTCCAGGGAAAAGTGGCTTCCTGACCATCGGGGAAGAAGGGGACCCTACAGACGCCATCTGCATCCAGAGCTGCACTCTCAGCCACTGATGCCCTGGGTCATATTTGGGTGTGATGTACCTGGTACTGGCTGGGGGCCCTCTCTCCTCTCCCACCCCTTTGGCTTTGGGAAAGGGCCAACACAGTGTCCAGCCATGGAAGGTGCTGGAAAATTTGTGTTCCTACTCTCCCTGCCTTCTCCTAAACATCCCTCCTTTTGCTTATCGGGGGCTGAAGTGTCCCCACTCAGGGACAGACTTCCCCTTCAGACAGGAGATGAGGAAAAATACAAAACAACGTGGAAACTTTATTCTCATCAGGCTGTCAACATCTAATATCATGGCTTCCATCCCAAGACATGTTTTCAAAGACGGCCCCACTGGATGGAGACACTCTCCTGCCCACATGGAGGAACAGGTCTCAGCAGAAAGCCCAGAGCAGAGAGAACCCACCGAGGCCCAGGGCAATGTCAGGTCTTGCAATACACAACTTCTCTCCATCAGATCCTTGGGACCAACTCCTGCTCTGAGCACGACCAGACCCTGGGAGGGAAGCTGTCGGTCAAGGTGCTGACGTTCAGGTGGGCACTGGGGACGTATGGCCCTCCCTGCAGAGCTCTCGTGGGCTGAGGGGAGAGTCTTGGGCGAGTGTTTCCTTGTTTATATGAAGCAAGCCATCAACCCCTGGCTGGCAGGAGCAATGGAAGGGAGAAGAGGGACAAGCTGGTGGCTTTGACCTGCCACTGCGGCAGGTGACAAATCACCTCATGTGGCTTGAGTTTCAGGGTCAGGTCACGTCTCCATCAGGGCCTTCTAGACATTCTGTGCCAGTTTCCTGTGGGAAGTATTGGGATCCTTCTGGGGCAGGAGACACCTGCTCCCATGTCCCCAGTGGGTGGAGTTTCTGGTCTGGTGACACGTGTCTGTGGATACCGCAATCTTGGCACCTGGGAAAATAAGAAAATGGCTCTTTGCAGAGGGGAGGGGAGAATGCGGAGAAAAGACCTGGCCGAGTAGAATGGAGTGGAGGTGATGGGCTGGGCCGGGAGGACTTCAGGGGGGTAGAGGACGTGCCTGAGAGGAGCAGGGAATACACAGGAGGGGATGGAGGGAGTCAGATGGCAGCCTCGGGGCCGGAGGGGCAGCAGGAGACAAGATTTGCCCAGGAGACTTTCAAGGATTAGATGAAAGGAAAAGAAGAGATCAAAGAAAGAGCCGGGAGAGTAGCAGGTGGTTGGGAAAGCGCAGCAGGCCAGAGCAAGCTCCTCGCTGGGGACCGTCGTCTACTTTCTGCCTGGCCAGGGCCCCACGCATTCGGTGTGGAGTTTCTCTGCCTGCCAGGTCAGCAGGTGTGATTCCCCCCCGCCCCTCAGCTTACAGCCACAGGCATGTTCCAGACTCCTCGCTGCTGGCTCACGACTCCGCCGGGGGTCAGTTCTGTGTGTGAGAGTCTTCCTGAGGTCCAGTCAGTGGTTTGTAAGCAACAGCCCCTGTGTTAAATTTCCTCCTGCTCAACATACCTACGGTGGTGTCTGATTGGAGAGCCTGTGAGTCCCCCTGAGAGCATCTGCTAATACTCCCCCCGTGTCATGGGCTCCTTTGTGCCCCGACCCACCCAATCCATCTGCTGAAGTCCCAACGCCCAGCACCTTAAGGAATGTGACTATATTTGGAGACAGAGTCTTTAAAGAGGTAATTAAGGTGAAATAAGGTCATACGGGTGGACCCTAATCCAATAGGACTGGTGTCATTTTAAGCAGAGGAGATTACGACACAGACCCGTCTGTGCAGAGGGATGACCATGTGCGGACACAGGGAGAAGACGGCCATCTGCAGGCCTGAGAGAGAGGCTGTAGGAGAAACCAATCCGGCTGACACATCGGTCTTGGACTGTTGGCCTCCCCGACCTCGAGGAAATAAACGCCTGTTGTCTGAAGGCCCGCTTTGCTAGGCCAGCCCTGGGGAACTCACGTGCTGTTTCTCATTTTGCTCCATCTACTCCGGCTTCTTTGCTGTTCCTCAGATGTCCCAGCACATGCCTGCCTCAGGACCTTGGCACTGGCTGTTCCCTCTGCCTGGAACCCTCTTCCCCAGCCTGTGCAGTGCTCACGCCCTTGCCTGCTTCGGATCTTCCCCCGGATGCCACCTGGCATGGCTGCCCGGGTCCCGGTCCCCTCCCCCACTTCACTTCTTTCCTTGACACTCATCACCCCGAACACACTACAGCTTCTCCGTCTCCTGTTTATCCCTCACTAGGGTGAGCTCCGTGGGGCAGGGGTTTTGCCCCCGGCTATGTCCCAGGGCCTACAGCAGTGCCTGAGGCGGTTGCTGCTGCATCACTTTTTTTTTTGAATGAATGAATGCACAGAGCACTCTCCATGTGCCGTGTGTTGACTCAGTCCTCACTAACACCCTCAAAGCAGGCATGTTTATCTCCACTTGAGAACAGAAAGGTTAAGTAGGCTCCCTGAGGCCACATTTTTCTTTGGCAGGGATTTGAACCCAGGCAGTCTTGGCCCCGGAACCTTTCTGCCTTGGACAAAGCACCTTGGGCAGGTGGAAGCACAGCTGGGGGCGGTCACAGGCAGAGGCTGGAAATGCCACATCCAGCTGTGACTGTTTGGGGACAACGTACCTACGAGCAATGGGCCCGGAACAAGATAGGACGGTGGTGTCTCTCTTTCAACATTTTAAAATGCAGCCACATCTCACATCACATACATGTGTATTTGGCTATAAAATGATATAAAATAATTTAAAAGAGTTTTTATGCATTTTTTTAAAAACACTAATCGTGCTATGTTTGGCTTTGATGTCTAGCCAGTCAACCTGTATGCTTAGGAATCCTTTCCAAGTCATATTACTTAACAATAGAATAGAATTTCTCCGAACACCAAATTTAGTTATTTTTACAGTTGATAAATATTATGTTGTATACACAACTAAATAGATTGGTTTTGTTTTGGCTGATTTCACATTCTGGAGACTGTATATATTTTTCCTTCCTCAAATTTTAAATATTTTTTGAAGTTTCATGAGTAGCTTGTGACCCTGGACCCAATGGCTAAACTAACCCCAGGCAGGGGCCACAGAGGTGCAGCTGAGCAGAGAGGTCAGGCCTTCGGGTTTGGAAGCCAGACCCTCTGGGTATGAAACCCACTCGGCCACTTTCTGGTGACCTGAGCAAGTGACCTACTGTCTCTGTGCCTCAGTTTCCACTGCAAAATGGGAGTGACCCCAGTAGTATCACGCTCCCCATGGGAGCCCGTGAGGCTGAGGGTAAAATGAGGGACAAGCAAGCACGTGCTCAGCCCAGGTTAGCGCTCGGTGCCGTGGAATCGAAGGGTACTAAGAACAGCCTGGGAAATGCCGACGTTTCAGGGGCTTTAGGAGGGCGTGGAGGCAGGAAAGGAGGCAGAGAGGTGGGAAGGCCACTCTGCGGGGGTGTGAGGAAGGACAGCGTGGGCGAAGGATCACTTCTGGAGATGGAAGCCGGGCAAGGCACGCGGACAGGCGGGAACAGCCCGCGTGCGGGAAGGGGACGCTTCCATCCGGCACTGAGAGCCCATTGGAGGAAATGAGCACGTTCCGCACTGCAGGCCTTTGGCACGCTCGGCGTCTGCACAGCGGAGCAGGACCGCGGAGATGACGGTGCAGCTGAAACTGGGCAAAGCGACCTTAGTAATCAAAGGGAAATCATGATGGTTCCATGACCTTTTTTTTTGTTTTGCTTTTTTTGTTGTTTTTTTTGAGACAGAGACTCACTGTGTTGCCCAGGCTAGAGTGCCGTGGCGTCATCTTAGCTCACAGCAACCTCAGACTCCTGGGCTCAGGCGATCCTCCTGCCTCAGCCTCCCGAGTGGCTGGGACTACAGGTGCATGCCACCACACCCGGCTAATTTTTCTCTATTTTTGGCAGAGAGGAGTCTCACTCAGCCTGGTCTCAAACTCCTGGCCTCAAGCAATTCTGCCACCTCCGCCTCCTGGAGTGCTAGGATTATAGGTGTGAGCCACCTTGCCCAGCCCCCTTGTGTATTCTTTAAGGTTTTATATAAATTTAGGTGATAGGCTGGATCTTCTCATCACAAAATCATGGGCTTACCACCTTAAAACGATGGAAATAATTTACATCTGTAATAATTTCCGGGCAGCTTCAGATTAAATTTCTTTCGATCTGCTTTGAGGTGTAAATATTTCTCCTGGGGAATCACTGAGTTCAGCTTTCTAATTTGATTTGGAAAAAAGGAAGTGAAGTCTGTCTGCTTCATACAGAGCAAGGCATTTCAGTGCATTTGGGAGATGTTCAGATATCCGTGTAGGTGTTTTTAATAAGTTAGTTCACCTAATTGTATTTCCTCTCCACTAAATAAGAAAAGTCCTACTCTAATGGGCTTAATCTTTCTAAATTATTTTCTGGTTTTAATTGTGCTGTTTCCCGCAAACACCTAATTTAATAATAAGATTGTAAAGCTTTTCTGTGAAAAGCTCGCTTGCATGTTAGGAAGGCTGGGATTCAATGTCTGGGTGCGGGGGGTGGGGGGTGTGCTTATTCACATTCTCAAGAGTGAGCAGGAAAATGCCCACAGGCTCATCTACCTCTGCTGTTGAGGTCTTTGGAAGGTATGGAATATAGCAGAGTCAGACCCAGGCAGGTGCTGAGAAAGATTCCAGCCCTGTCCTGGGACACATCCTTGGCAGGACGAAGCTTTGCTTCAAAACCCAGCTACCTTTTCTGAAATGTTAGTAAATCAACCAAACCCATAACCCTGCAGTGGTTTCAGGAAATGTGTGTCCCACTGAACAATTAGTGTCCTAGAGTGACATATCCAGCTGGTTATTTCTGCAACATCTTTTAAAAACATTATGCTACATGCAAAACGAGGAAGAAGGAGAAAAAGAAGGAAGCCCAGTTTTGCTGTAGTGGGGAAAATGATGGATCCTTTTACAGTGGGAAGGTTTTAGCTTCCAGGAAATTCACTCTCAGAGAGCAGCTTCCAGCTTTTGAGGTGCCCAGGTAGGTAGGAAGCTCAAGCCAGCTTGCCTCAGCGGTCCCAGCGCGCCTCTGATCAGGCTGCAATACCCGTGCATGAGGATCCACTTTGGGTTGGCCCAAGATGGGGGCTGGGGGCTGGGAGCGGGTGGGCACCTTCGGCTTCTTAGGGGGAGGAAGGCAGAGGGCAGGTCCCTCCCATGGCTTGCCCAGTGTCTGCGTCAGAACTTGACTGCGGAAAATAGACAGCAAAGAAAAGACTAGAGGAAAGAAAGATGGAGACATTTTAACTGGGGGGATTACCAATACTTTTTTTCTTCTCTGCATTTTCTAATTCTAAGATAATTTTTAATGATTATGACCATGCATCATTGTGTGTGTGTGTGTGTGAGAGAGAGAGAGAAAGAGAGAGAGAGAGAGACAGGGACAGAGAGACAGAGACAGAAAAAGCAGAGAGAAAAGAGGAACAAGCGCAAGACAGCTATCTTGACTGATGATAATGATGACATTCTCGGTTTAAGTAAATTTTAGAAGGAACAAGTTCCCTAAAAGAGAAAGTGTATAAGATATAATAATGGATTCTGGGTTCTTCAATATCAAGTGGAGAAACTGGGAATCTTACAGCTTTGCTGTCATTTTTTCCTGAAGCAGCCTTCCTTAGAAGCATTCCTGAAGGGTTTGTT
>CAUYSK010029122.1:0-32076 GCA_963575035.1 Avahi laniger | reverse complement strand
AGGACACGGGGAGCACTAAAGGGAGGGAAGGGCATGCCTTTAACCTGCATTTGGGTGAGGCAAAGACATAAAGTGTAACTAGAATGTTTGTACCCTCACAATACCTTGGAATAATAATATAAAAAAAAATAAAAAAAAATATAATAGATATTCTATAACTTTACCAGTTTGTACTATGGAAATAATCAGACAAGTTCAATGAGGTTAAAAATTTTTGCTTAAAGCTGATTAAGTATAGACTTTGCTAACTCATTTCCACCTGCAACAACTGTTACCAAAATACTATTTTGAAAATACAATATATTTTTCTTCAGCAATTCATTCTTGAAATTTATTTCAAAATTATTTGTTTTAATAGACATTAAAATAAGAAGAAGCTTTAATTACTCAGCATATAAATATAAAAGAGGATTGAATTAGAAACCATTCACCTTACATGAATGCTCCAATAGTTTCAATAAGAGTGAAATGTAGGCATTTGGCACAAAAATACTTTTTTCCTGTTCATAGAAGTTCTACAGTCAATAAGTAGAAAAATGAGAGAAAGGTCTCAGTTTCCTCTTTGGTTGTTTATCTTTTCCAAATATAGCATGACTCATCCACATTTTTCTGAATTTTTCTCCTTTTTAAAAATTTCAATAGATTTGGAGGGTACAAGTGGGGTTTTGTTACATGGATATATTGTATAGTGGTGAAGTCTGGGCGTTTAGTGTACCCATTATCTGAATGGTATACCTTGTACTCAATAGGTAATTTTTCATCCCTAATCCTTCTACCCTCACCCCTTTTGAGTCTCCATTGTCCATTACACCACTCTGTACGATCTGCGTAGCCGTAGCTTAGCTCACATTTATAAGTGAGAACATGTGGTATTTGGTTTTCTGTTCCTGAGTTATGTCACTTTGGATGATGGTATCCAGTCCCATCCAAGTTGCTACAAAAGACATTATTTCATTCATTTTTATGTCTGAGCAGTAGTAGTCCTTGGTGTGTGTGTGTGTGTGTGTGTGTGTGTGTGTATAGATAGACAGATAGATAGATAGATACAGATACCACATTTTCTTTATCCACTTATCTGTTGATAGAAACTTGGGTTGTTTCCATAATTTTATGGTTGTGAATTGTGAAAAAATGGTTTTTAAAAAAGAGGGAAAAAGCTGTTAATGTTGCTCAATAAAGAGTCACTATTTTATGTTATGTAAATTATTTGAAAAGCCACATGTGTTATTTTTCACCAGTTTCAGAAACTTTTCTTGATGTCTACCAATGTGAATGTTATGGAACAACTTTAACCTGAAAAGCAATGGTAACCACCTGAATCATTCCACTCAGGTACAACTTGAATTACTATCTTAGAAAGTCTTGTTGGGTTATTTGGATTTGTTTTTAGAATGTTGGAATGTATAAAAATAAAAATTTAATGCAAATAAAAATTTAAGAATATGGGCTTGTTCAAACGGATATAGGTTCCAATAATGCAAAAAGCAGATTTTTAACAACATATGTTGAATTAATGAAGGCATCAATCAATCATTCAATCATTTAATAAATCCTAGTTCTATTCCTTATAGATTATGTAAAATTGGATAAGTTATTTGGAAAACTGAAACACAGAAAGTTTATAAGCTCACAGAATTGAAGACAAATAGCATATTGTTTTATCTGAAAATGTATCTTGAGCATAATAATTGGTTCATAAATGTTTCTTTATGTCTTTTACTTCTCTTGAAGACATTTGGGCTTTTTTCAGCAATATGCTGTCAAGGGTCTGTCAAGCAATATGCGATTTTACATAAAGGTACTTATTTATGCATTATCATAAAACTGGGCTTTCAACCAAAGGTACTCATACTATCTAAGACTTAATCTGGAAAATAGCTTGGAGTTTGTCAGACTCAGTACCATGAAGTTGCTTGGAGAATTTTAGGACTTTAAGTAGATAGCAAAGAAGATATTTCTTGAACACCCCGAATGAAACATAATTTGGGACTTTTTAAGGGGACTGATACCAGAAAAGTCACATGAGTAAAATTACTCTTCATTAGATAGGTTTTCTCATATTAAATGAACATATTGCTGATCGAATTTAATTAATCTCTTTTTCTGAATTTTAGCATTTGTACCACTTGTGTTGGATAAGATTAGATCAGTGTAGGAGATTGGTAATGGCAGGTGAATTTTTGAATAGAAATAATAGAACACATTCTATTTCTGCCTATTATTTTCTTTCTTAGTACATTGATTGAACATCTTTATTTCTCTACTTTCAACAACTATCCTTTTTGGCAAAACATAGTTCTCAGTTTCCATCTATTTTATTACCTATTACACAACAGCATTCAAAATCATTAATCATTTTTATGTTAAATAAAAATGTCCTCTTCTTATTCTTTAACCTTAAATTTATACGGTTTTTACCTCTGTTGTGTTTCTTTTCTTTCTTGAATTTTAGCTTCCAAAGCGCACCTGTATTCCAGTGTTTCTCTTACATCACCAGAACCCTTGCTCTGGTTCACTCTTCACTATTTGGATCTTTCAATATAGATTTTCCTACAATATTCTGTGCTTATTCATCCTGGTGGATGTGCAATGTACCACGGAGAACACCTTTCAGGGAAGAAGTAATTATTACTCCTGCTTCTGGGCATACTACCAAAAGATAGCCCTCAACTGTCAATGTCTCTCAGTACCTATCTTGTATGAAGAGAGTCACCCAGCCAAAGATCATGCCTTCCCAGGGAAGCTACTTTCAATGGCTGATTGATACGGCCTTACTTTCAATGTACCAATCAGCCAATGTATCATGGCTGATTGGTACATTGAAAGTAAGGCCCAGCCTCTACTCCAACTTGGGGCAGATCTGGAGAGTCATACCATCTTCAGAACACCCTGTAGAGTTAGCTGGAGCTTCTGTTGAGATTGCTTTTCACCTTGACTTCTCTCTTTACCCAATCTGTTGATCTCAAGGATATTTTTGATTTAGGTTGGTGCAAAAGTAGTTGTGGTTTTAGCATTGTTGAAATTTGCCATTTGATATTGGAATACATTTTTAAATAAGTGTGGTTATATTAAACATCATTTTAATGCACATTTCTCACTTTATTTTTTTTGCTAATGACTTATTACTTGCTGTTTATTTTATATTTATTTTAGACTATGGAAATGATGTTAGACAAAAAGAAAATTCAAGTGATTTTCTTATTCGAGTTCAAAATGGGTTGTAAAGCAGTGGAGACAGCTTGCAACATCAATAACACATTTGGCCTAGGAACTGCTAACAAACGTACAGTGCAGTGGTGGTTCAAGAAGTTTTGCAAAGGAGATGAGAGCCTTGAAGATGAGAAGTGCAGTGGCTGGCCATTGGAAGTTGACAACAATCGATTGAGAGCAATCATCGAAGCTGATCCTCTCACAACTACTCGAGTTGCTGAAGAACTCAATGTCTACCATTCTACGGTAGTTCAGCATTTGAAGCAAATTGGAAAGGTGAAAAAGCTCCATAAGTGGGTGCTTCATGAGTTGATTTAAAATAAAAAAAAATTCTCATTTTGAAGTGTCATCTCTTATTGTACACAACAACGAACCATTTCTCCATCAGATTGTGATGAAAAGTGGATTTTATATGACAACCAGTTATGACCGGCTTAGTAGCTGGACTGAGAAGAAGCTCCAAAGCATTTCCCAGAGCCAAACTTGCACCACGAAAAGCTCATGGTCATTGTTTGGTGGTCTGCTGCCTGTCTGATCCACTACAGCTTTCTGAATCCCAGTGAAACCATTACATCTGAGAAGTATGCTCAGCAAATCGATGAGATACACCGAAACTGCAATACCTGCAGCCAGCATCGTTCAACAGGGCCCAATCTCTACGACAACACCCAACCGCATGTCGCACAACCAATGCTTCATAAGTTGAATGAATTGGCTTACAAAGTTTTGCCTCATCTGCCATATTAACCTGACCTCTTGCCAACTAACTACCACTTCTTCAAGCATCTCAACAAGTTTTTGCAGGGAAAATGCTTCCACAACCAACAGAATGCAGAAAATGCTTTCCAAGAGTTGGTAGCATCCCAAAGCACGGATTTTTATGCTACAGGAATAAACAAACTTATTTCTTGTTGGCAAACATGTGTTGATTGTAATGTTCCTATTTTGATTGATAAAGATATATTTGAGCCTAGTTATAATGATTTAAAATTCATGATCTGAAACCACAATTACTTTTGCACCAACTTAAATAATAATCATGCTCACTAATCTCCATTCCAGAACCTGTTTTCTTGGGAACTCAATTTGTAAAAGTCACCTTTTTTTTTCTCATGCTATACTCCTTCCTGATGTAATCTCAAACACTCTCTGTACCTCAGCTAACATCAGATAATTCCCAACTCTTTTTCTTGCCCTGAGCTCCTTTGTAACCCTCAGATACTAATTTCATACTTATGTGTGATACAACTTTATGAAGGTATCAGCTCAAACCCAATATGCTATCAAATATTCTCAATCTCTTTATCCTTTCATCATCCCTCATGACCGTCTTCTCATCTTAGTTCTACATTTCCGTTAATGGCAATACAATCTACCGATGCAGCTCATCCTGAAACCTTGGAATCATTGCTTTTTCCTAGCATTCCTTCACTTTCTGCATCAAATTCTTCCCAAACCACGGCATTTTTATTTAGGTAATGGCTCTCTAATCTATCTCTACTGTCACTCGCTCAGTTACATTCATTTTATTTGTTTATTCATAAATGTTTATTGAAGGTATACTATATCTCTGTCCTGGTCTGACACATTCATTGTCTCTAGAAAATTGTACTATCATAGTTGGTTCTTCTGTTCTCCTCTTCCCAACTTATCATTCATCTTACCTGAAACACAGCTATGATCATGGAATAGTTATGTTTAAAAAACCCTAAGTGATTCCTTACTTTGTGTAGAATATAATTGAAATTCTTCAGCTTGTCTTTCTAGCTCTTTTAAATATTTCCCCCAAAACATTTCTGAAACACTTCTATTTCTCCCTATACCCTTCTCTTTAATTATGAAGGACAGTATGTGGCTTCTTAATTGTGCCACACATATGTTTTCAGATCTCCATTTCACGTGTGTCCTGTGTGTTCTGCCTAGAACACCATTGTACATTTTTTTTTCAATGCTTGGAGTTCTGAACTCATTCTTCAAATATCAGACAAAATTTTGTTTCTCTGAGCAGCATCTCCTGAATATTTGGGCAAAATTTATCCCTCTCTCCATATTCTATTGTCAGTCTTGTTGGGTTTCGAGCCCCTGTATGTGAGGGGCCACATCTCCTTTGCAATATTAGTATCAATATTTTAAAAGCTATGATTTATGTTAGGAAATGAAGTTCCTGCTTATGTTAGTGAGTAGCCAACCAAACATTTTTTTTTTCAGTTTGTTGATGTGAATGAATATACCTTTAAAATTTTACATAATGCCATGCACATAATAATTAGTCCCCCCAAAAATTAAATCCAATTTCTAATTAATAAATATGAATAACTGCCCATTTTCTACTTCCAACTCACCCAATAGAATATGATTCCATAGTATAGGCATTGATTAAAGTTCTGCATACAAATACATGGGGAAAAACATACATGTATGTAATACATATATGGTGTTATTGAAGACTTAAATGAGACTTTAAGCTTCATGAGGTCAGAAACATGCTTATATGTAACCAATGTATCCCTAGTATCAAGCAAAATGTTTTCAATATAACAGGAAATAAGTATTTGTTGAATGAAAAAATAATTTAAATCTCATCTCAAGCACTAAATTGTGTCTTTTTCAATCTAATTCAGGCATAACCAATATTTTATCCTAAATCCTAAATTGACATTTGGTTACAGCTCGATAAATTCTTAAGTAGTTGTGCTTTTTTGGAGTATTGTCACAATCTAAATGTCACATGGAGTTAATCTCATTTGTGTGTAGTCTTGTAACCCAAGAATATCTTGAGGGTGAAACAATACAAAAACATCTGGTACCTCTGACATTGGTTGACTGCTTGGTACTGCTCTAGTATAGCAGCTTTCAAGTCATTTGAACTCATCTGTGTCCTCAATTGTCCTGTTAGGTTATTACGCATGAAATGTCTGAAATCCTTGAGTACTAAGTTTGATAGTTGATATCTCTGACATTTCACTTTGACACTTCTTGTTTTATTTTTATTGTGAAGGTATATCCTCAGTCTTTTGAATGCACATTTTGGCTTGTAATTATCTTTCAAATATTTTTTTAGAGCAAACTTTGTGAAACCATGGATAAGTAAAATGTTCATGTTATTTTTGAATATGAGTTGTGTTGCGAAACCAATGCAGCACAGACAGCTTGAAATATCAACACAGTGTTTGGAAAAAATGTGGCTAATGAACACAGTACGTTGATGGTTTGAGAAGTCCTGTTCTGGTGATTTTTATCTTGAAAATGAGCCACGTGGGCTACCTGAGACCAAGGTGGATAATGATGAGCCGAAAGCAGTAGTGGAAATGAATCCATCTCTACCTACATGTGAATTTGCAGCAAGGTTTGATGTTACTATTCCGACAATATTGCACCGTTTGAAACAAATGGGCAAGGTAAAGAAGCTGTATAGATTGGTTCCACATAAATTAAACAAGCATCATAAGAGAAATCATCTCGAAGCTTGCCTTTCTTTGCTGTCACGACATAAAGGCGAACATTTCTACACCGTATTGTTACGTGTGTTGAAAAATGGATTCCTTTTGACAATTGCAAGTTTTCAGCACAATGGTCTGAAACACAGTCCAAAACTGAATATTCATCCAAAAAAGCTAATAGTATCTGTTTGGTGGTATTATCCACTACAGCTTCATGAAACCTAGTCAATCTATTACAGTGGATATTTATTGCAATCAATTGAATAAAATGATGAGGATGCTTATGATTAAGCAGCCAAGATTGGTCAGTAGAGAGAAGCCAATCCTCTTGAAAGACAATGCTTGACCACATGTCGCACAAATAACGCTGCTCAAACTACAGAAGCTGGACTTGGAAACTCTGTCATCCACCGTATTCACCAGACCTTGTACCAACTGACTACCACTTCTTCTAGGCTTTGGACCACTTTTTGCAAGGAAAAATATTCAGTTCTCAACAAGCTGTGGAAAACACCTTTTGCGATTTTATCGCCACTTGCTCTCCAGTCTTCTTTGCTGCTCGCATAAACAAGCTACCATTAAGATGGCAAAACTGTGTCAATAACTTAGATGCATACTTTGATTCATTGTACTGCTTCTTGTTTGAGATTTAATAAGCTATACTTTTGGTTCGAAATTGGACATTTCATATTTAATGACCTTAATAATTATACTGTATTGGTCGTCTTTGATTAAAAAAATACTGCCTTTAAACTATTAGAATATTTAAGGAATATTCTCAACTTCATTACTTGAAACAGTTTATCTTCCTCCTCTAAACACTATACAAATGTGGAAAATTATTTTGATGTCAAAGCAAACGTTTGTTTCTAAATAGAGCTTTGTGAAAATAAAATTAAGTTCTTCTGGTTGCCACATGTTTCACTGCTCTAGTCTATTGATGAATGTTTTCAACACTTATTCTTTTCATTTTTTTAAGTCATTGCACTACATATTTCATCCCTTATTTAATGGACTTTAAAAGGACTTCTTAACTGAGGCCTTAAAAAGTAACTACTTTCTTAATTTTTTCTATTTTTCTGACACTCAGTTTATATCCTTCATCAAACATATGTGTGTATATGATTATCTATATTAATTTTACTCTTACATATTACTTTATTTTAGAGAAGTTTTAAGGTTATTTAAGAAGATTGTATTTTGTGTACATACTGTGTGTGTACTGATGTGGTTCAGGACACACTACTCCAAATATGGCACCTTGGCATTTTAGAAAACAGCAGAAGCAGGAAGGTCATTCTCACTTTCCCCTTGTCCTTCTCCTTTGAAGCAGTCATAAAACTTAGGAAGGATTTCATGACCTCCCACTGAAGCAGGTCGTAAGACCCTCACATGAAAGTTCCCTCCGTATATCCAGAGGAAAAGAACATTCTTATCTTTGAAGATGAAGTGACAAATAGAAGACTCTGAACAAATGGGCTTTACTATGTTTCCTCCAGTTTATTGCCATTAGATAACACTGTTTAATCCAATCAGACTTCTCCATGACTCTCTACTTTTTCATTGAATATAGCATAAAAAATACACAGGTTTACCCATTTCTTTGGGTCTTCATTTCCTTGTGAAGTCTCCCATGTCACTTAAAACTTGTATTAAAAAATATGCTTTTCTCTTGTTAATCTTTTTTTTAAATAGGAGCCTGAGCCATGAGGCTCAGAAAAAGCAGAGAGAAGATATTTTTCCTCCCTTAAAGTAGATGCACATGAATTTCATACTCATTTCACTTTCATTTTGACTGTTGTCCTTGGAGAGATCTCATAGATTGAGATAAAAATATCTGCCAATGTGAGGATGATACATATGTTCATGATTTCTCTTCTTTTCATAACAAATGAAGGGCAGCTGCTCAATGAGCCAAGACTCCTTCCCCTCAGTCAGGATCAGGAAGCAGCAGCAGCCCTCCAAGGAGAGATGCACTAACTCTTTCTTCTCTAGTTTTAATGAAAGAATCATAAGAACATCACCAGCAAGTCTCCTGTGCAGACAGCTTCTTGACATATTAATAGAATCCTTCAGGGAAAAGATCAGTACCATAATTAAGATTTACCTCCCCATCTTAGAAATACATTTTTTTAAATTAATGAGGATGGATTTAGACAGTTATAAATACCCAGAAATCAAGAAAGAAAAAGAAAGTTAGATCCAACAAATGGTGTCCCATCTTCCAAAGAAGAAACTCTAAGTTAATGATGAATATGATTTGACACATGCTCCTCGAAAATCCATTGTTACATTTGGTAAACATTTATCTGGTCCAGAGTCCTCAGTTTCCCTAGTTGGTGAAGATTTGATTTCATATTTGGGACTGAACTAATCTCTGCAAGTAAAATTGTAACCAAAAATACTTGAAGACTAAAGCTCTGGATTATAATTATTATTTTTCTTGTTTCGTATTAGATTCTCAATATTATGGCCGTATTTGATTTCTGTAAAGGAAGGACTGAGAGTGGAGATGATAGTGGAGGTGCCGGGGAACTGAGCCTGAAGCCATGTTTGCTTGGAAAGACTGGCATTTCTATTTACGCTGTTTAATTGATGTGCCTTGGGGGAGGCCCACTGGAAATCATCCATCAGAGATAATTTTCTAAGTCACTTTCCCACTGTCAATGCAGCCCTTGTCATTAATGCCGGTTCTCAATTAATGCATATTGATTGGTTGATTAAAGCTCAGCCATTATTCAACTTTTTTCCCAGGAATCAAATGCAAGTGCATTCATATAGTACCCTATACTTTCCCATTATAGAACTTATCACAAACACTGCATTAGCAATGCCTGTTAATTTCTCAATTCCCCCCACATTGATAGTGAACCCTGCAAATCAGAAGTAATGTTTCAATCCTTTTAGCAGCCTTAACACTCTTCAAGGGCCTGGTACATATAAAAGATATCTCAAAATGTTGTTGCATGAAATAATCACAATATTGTCTTAGAGGTATTATCCAAGGCCATTACATCTAGAATGTACTTCAAAACTTGTCTAAAATTTCTTCAAGTAAAAGACAAACAGCCATAGCACATAGCATTTTCAGAACTGGAATTTCTCGCAGCTATATTCGTTTTTAAAACTAGGATTTGAAAGAAAGCCTTGCAGCTAGTTAAGTACTAACACACCGCTTCTTCTACCATGTTTGGTGTTAAACAAGGCAACTGGGCACATGAGTCTTTTCTGTTTGGTTTCCTAAGGTATGCATGAAGGATTGTGGTGAGGGAATTTCTGAGATGGTCTTAGTGACTGAGTTCCAGCTCTTAATCATGTTAGTTGGACTCAAAAAGCCATTATTTGAATTAAGCTGTTTTATTTCATTCTTTGAGCTAGTTCTGATGTTATTTACATATTTGCATATTTGCAGTGATTTGCAGTGATGAAATAAATACCTAGAAAAATATTGTGTGTGAATGAAAAGGTGACCCTGGCCAAGAAAATCTTTCTAAATCTTCGGAACAGAAGATACGTTGAACAACAATAATAACAATAGCTTCAATTTACTGAAAGCTCATTATGTATCAGCTCATCCATATGGTTTATGTTACTTAATCCTCTGAATAGCACAAGGAATTTGGAATTATTAATATCGTCATTTTTAAAGATGACAAAACTAATGGTGAGAGAGGTTAAATAACATTTCCAAGGTGACACGCTTATGAATCATAACTGAGGTTCAAACCTGAATCTGAGTCTCGAACTTGTGTTTTTAAACACTGTATTACCCTGCACTTAATCCAGATGATAAAATATCCACCTTTTTTTTTTTTTAATACAGAGTTGCGCTCTGTTGCCCTTGCTAGAGTGCAATGGTGTCATGAAAGCTCACAGCAACCTCAAACTCCTGGGCTCCAGTGATCCCGCTTCCTCGGCCTCCCGAGTAGCTGGGACTACAGGTGTAAGCTCAGATACCACGTCGGCCTAATTTTTTCTATTTTTGGGATCTCACTCTTGCTCAGGCTGGTCTCAAACTCCTGACCTCAAGCGGATCATCCCACCCTCCTCAGCCTTCCAGAATGCTAGAATTACAGGCATGAGCCACTGCACCAGGCTGAACATTGACTTTTTAAAAAATGCTCAAATAGAACAGAACAGGTGTCGATTGTTATACAATAAAACCAAGAGTAAACCAACTTTAGTAAAATTATGCATGTGCTATGGTGTCCTGGACAATTGCAGGCATTGTATGAGGGAAATGGATGATAAACACAGTCATGTTTGTGAAGCACCAGTTATACAGTTTCTTAAGGAAAATTAACTGCACACCTTCTTTCTTCCCTACAGCATCGAACTTTTTTTTTTTCTTAAATCCATTTGCCAAGCTCTGCTTTGGAGCCTGGAATATTAAACTGTCATCTTGCAACCAAAAAAGGAGAAGAGTAAAATGAAAATGGATCTCATCCCAAGTAACTAAAAGTTTTTTTGGCATTGTTTAATAGTTGGAGGGAAATAAGTGAGCTGTAGTATAACAGAGCAGAGAGCTCCTTGCTGTCAGAATTTGACTACTGCTTTTAACCCCAGAATTAAACAAAACAGACAAAACACATTTCCTACAGCCCACAATGAAGTAATATTCAGTCTCACAGCACCATTTTTGGAGTTAAATATGCTATCTTTAAATCTACTCTCTTTTTTTGCTAAACCCCTAAGGTGGAAACCTCATCAAGTTTATTCACAGCAGGGTCGTTCTGTTATTTAAAGAATATTTCCTTTGTATTGGTAAGCTCTAGGTGCCTGTTCTGTTGAAATTATAGAGTGAAGTTGAAGATGTCCTTAAAGTTTACTCTCTTTGGGAAAGTAATGTTTTCAAAGACAGAATTTTTAATATTCCAAGAGATGGAATTTAAGAAGTTGTAGATGGATACCATCTCTGTTGAACAACCTGCTATAAAATAGAGATTCTTTTCCCCACCACTTTGTAGCTTTTATTTTTTTGAATTTGAAAAAATTGTTGCTGAATAGGACACTCTTCTGTCTTTCATGCTCTATTTTCTTACTTTTTTTCTTTTTAGTTTGCATTTCAAGAGACATTTGCATGAAAACAAGTCCTCTTCATCGGAAGCTTTAGCTGTTTGGGCTTCTGAAGGATTGACCTCCGGTCATAATTAGCGATGGGAGAGCTTCAAAAGGCTGCAATACATCCTTTACTTAGGCTCCTTTCCCTTTATCTGATAAATTCCCTGCCCCCAACTCAATGGAAGTCCTTCCTTTCACTGACCAAAGAAAAGCCTCAACTCCCTTTCCCCTTGCTTTGACCTGTAGTCAATAGGCTCATAATCCCCTTGCAAAGATGAGCATTTCACTTGCAAGTGTTAGGCAGTCCTCATTTTGCTGACTGTTCCCAGTTGTTGTTGCCTTCAAATGTGCCTTGCTGTAAGCCCACATGCTCCCCAGTGTGGTGGCAGTTCCACATTTCCACTGCATTATGGCACCCGCTAACTTCTAATCATCCTTGAAGAATCAACTTGCTTTTCTAGAGAAGCTTCCTTGACCCCCCCAATCTGGGCAGTTGTCTTTGCCTTGAACCACCATAGAAGCCTGTGCTTCTAACATCAGAATGCCCATGATGTTGTTGCAAATGTTTATTTAAATATCTGTAAACTCCATAGAAGCAAGGATCACATTAAGTGTATTTGTATCCTCAACCTTCTAACATAGCGCCTCATACTTAGTTAAGTGCTCAGTAGACATTTATTAGCTGAATGGTGATCAGCTAAGATGTGTGTAGCACTTTGTCAGGCTTCACTGGGGGAGTCCACAAAAGGCAGGAACATGGCAAAGAGTTATTTGCATTTGTAGAGCTGTCCAGCCCAAGATATTAACCGGCTACCCAAACAGTGGAAGAGATGTGGGGGGAGGGGGCAAAGAGGTAGGGGTAGGCATCTCAGAAGAAAAAAGGCACAGAGGTAGGAAAATGAGAAAGAACAGATGACAAGTCTGAGGTGGCTTCCAGGCCACATCAGTCCTAGACAATCTTAGTCTTCTCTGCCAATCCAGGCCCATGGGATCCTCCAAGTTTTATCTTAAATTCCACTTACTTCATAATGCTTTTCATGTTCCCTAGAAAACTATATCCTATGAGTCCCTTTAGAGTTTTGTACTTCTGTTATGAAACTGACCTATTTTGAATTGTAGTCACTTGTGCGTATGCCATTGTATCTCACCTACTCAACTGTAAACTCTCTGAGGGGAGCATCTGTCCCTTACTGAGCCTTGCATCTTCTGCCCAACATAGAATAGAACACATTGTAGGTATGTATTTTCGCTATTATTTCTATTATTATTATTTCACTCTTTAATTTTAGGGTGAATAGTCTCATCAATGATGCATGGCTGCAGTAAATGAAGAAAGCTCCCTTCCTCAGATTTTGTCTACTAAACACCCTGCACTGCAGCTATTTGGCTTTGTGGACCAAATAGCCATTGAAAATTTATCACTGGGCTTGAAGGCTTATGATTGAAGTTTAGATACTTTGAGAAGAAAAGTAATATTTCCATTATTTTTTAATTAATGAGTAGTTAAAACTTTTTACATATGACCTTTAAGCTAGAGGAGAAAACCATTGTTTGAATGAGAAGGTAAAAACTTTGACCACAGAAATAAATTTGTGTTCCTTCTTGTTTGTAATTTTTGCCAATTAGAGAGAGTTGGGGTTGTCACGAAGGAAATTTAAAACATCTGAAAGCACCAGTTTCCCATTGAAATGGTGCAACTCGACTGTGCCTTTGGTTATATGCTAGCAAGAGTCCTACCCTGCTTCTATAACATAAAACCATTGAAAAACCAGAAAATTCCCATTTCTTGTAGCTTAACTGTGTGATCTTGAATAAGTCAGTTAATTTATGCAGATCTTATTTTCATAATTCTTAAACAATGCAGTTCAATTAGATGATCTTTAAGATCTCTTTCAGCTTTAGATTTCTAGGATTCTCTGACATTTTAGGAAAAGCAAGGAAAAAGATGATTGACATACAACTTTTCTTTCCATATTATGCTCACGGCTGGTCTTACTGCAGTGGGACCTATTACTGCTGAGCTTTCTGTAATGTAAAAAATAAGAAAATTTATGGTCATTATTTCCCTTTAAGATTTTGCTTTGTTCTGCTGGCTAAAGTTTTTCCAAGTTCTATACATTGCATATATTGCCCAGAAATGGTGTATATGGTAATAGAGGTGCGAGTCGACAGGTCCAGGTGAGCTCTTTCTTCCTTCAAGAAGCCAAGAGACTCAATTATAGTTTTCAGCACAGTTTAAAATGACTCAAACTTAATTCCTTAAGTTATCTTATTAATTGTTAGACCATTTTTAAAGGGAGGAGATATAAAGAATTTATGATTTGTTTGAATTTCTAACACCACCATTTATCTCTTCATTTCTAATGGTACTGAATGATATTAATGCATTTGGGGAAGTTGGAAGAGAATATATAATAATCTTTGCTCTGACATTTTTAAGACAGTCCTTCAGATAACTGAGGATATTAAAGAGGGCTGTGGAAATAGAAATGAAATGTGAGTCTTCTGCTTAGAGAAGAACATTTAAGCACTAAGGGGTGGGGGGAGCCAGTGGAGAGAGGAATTTAAAAAGAAGGGAAAAGATAGGAGGGATAAGTTTATTGTTAGTTTTTAGCTCCTAAAATTTTGAAAATTTATAGATTCAACTTTTATTTTGCAAAGGAGTTGATTTTATTGAGTTTTTAAAATCAAGCACCACATTTTGAATGATTTTAAACTTTAGAGGTTTTGGATAATGTCAAATTTGAATTCTCTTAAATGGAATTAAATTTTAAAAATATATATAATTCCATCTGTAATTGCTCAAACTGAAATAATGTTAACAATTTTTATAATACCAGAGATTAAATGATTGATTTCCACTTACTAATTTAAATTCATATTTACATCATTTTTCATAGATCTCTTATCTCAACTTATTCATTCTTCCATTTTGACATATTAAAAGAAAAATAATTTTATATAGTTTTATCTATTATTACATTTTCTGTATATGTGGTTGCTTATATGATACCAAACTAAAACTGTTCAGTACATAATTTTTCAATGTTTAGTTACATTTTTTTACATAACCCGTCATCGTGTTCCATAAATACCTCATACAAAATTAATCAGAATATATAATTTGTAAAATTTGTTAGATAATTTTACTTCAATACAAGAATGACTTTTCCTTATATAGTGCTCTATTTTGTGTCAACAAAATGAAATATGTAAAATAAGCAAATGAACAGCTTTGGCACCAATGTTCTTGGTCTTGAGTTGAGTTTAACTCCCTTCATTTTATACTGTATGGAGACCACTTTGTGCTTTATCTGGTCCTGCAGGGACTTTGACTTACAGAACTGATTTATTGTAACTTACTTATGCATTCTGAAATGCCCCTGAGTAACATCTTTGAATTGTACATTTCCCTTTTGGGAAACCTTGAGAGAAAAGAGAACTTACTGTACTATAGAAAGACATTACATATGCAGGAACGCAAGGTGAGATCATGCAGGAAAGTGTAGACCAGAACTTGAGATACATTACAACTTCCAGATAATGTCTTCTTGAGCAGAAATTGTTTTAGGGCAAAAGCCTTCAAGGCCTGAAAGGCACAGGCTTCAAGCCATTTTCTGCTGGGTCAAAAGGGCTGATCACAGTTGGGAAAAGACATTTTCATTTTCAACCACAAAATTGCTCTTCATTCCTGCAAAACAACGTGGAAAGTGAAACTGGAAGCAAGCCAGGAACTTTGCTGGTTTTGCTTTGGGTGTGAATTTGTGCACGTAGCTCCAAGTTCAGAACATAATGTTATGTTCTGGAAATGCTATGGTGCATTGTTGAGGGATGTAATGTCACACTGAGGACCATTTATTTCACACAAGGAATTTTAGTTGCTAAAATGCAACCAAATACTATATGTGTGTGTGTTTGTGTAGTATAACACGTTATATATATGTAAATGTCCTGAATTTCGGAGGTATTTAAAGAGGCAAAGAGAAAAGATATTTTTAAAAGTCACAAAACTACTAGAGTGCTAAATTCCATCATTTTTTTATTTAGAGGCAGAATTTCTGTGAATATCTGATTTACCTCTAGAGTAGGAGAGAAGGGTATGGATTATTCTTGGTGAATTCTTTCTCCTGCTATAACTATTCAGATTAATCACTCGGTGGAATGCTGCTATATTTGCAACAAGGCCTGTATTTCTGAACTCAGAGTATGACATAGACTATTTTGTCAAAAATAATTGAAACATGAGGCAGTCTATTTTTTTAATGCTTGTTGCATTTGTTTATGTTTTATTAATGTCTCTCAGACCTAGAGATAACAGATTCTCAACAGCATACTTAATGTGGTTGTCTGTGAGGTAATCTGCCCTTTTTTTAAAAAAATTATTTTTAATTATTATGGATACATAATAGTTGTATGTCTTTATAGGATACCGGTGACGTTTTGATACAGATATGCAATGTGATTAGCCAAATCAGGGTAATTGGGCTATCTGTCACCTCAGGCATTTAACATTTCTTTGTGTTTAACATTTGATTCCACTGTTTTAGCTATGGGTATGCTTTAAAATAATCTGCCCTTTTTGCACTTTTGGAGCATTGAGTTGGGAGAGAGAGTGGAACTGCATGCAAAGCGATGCAACTTAGCACCCTGACTTGAGGAGGATGGACTCCTTTGTAGCACCCTCCTGCCGTTTCATGCCCATAGGTTTGTTCTTCTCAGCTGAGTTGCAAATTATTCCTGGGATGGGATTTTTTTTTTTTAAATCTCTTTCATACTTTTTCATAGCATTCAGGATATCTGTACACAGCAGGCATTGAAGTATATGCTTTGATGTATATATGAAGTATATATGAAGTATATAATTAAGGGCATCATTTCAGTGTTGGAACAGTATGTATTATATTCCAATCATTATAGAAGGCTAGAAATTTTTTTGGCTGCTTGGCTGGCCCCTGCTAAGAAAGATTTAGGGATTCTTGGGGCAGTGACCGGCCGTGTGCTCCTGGAAGAAACAGCTCAAGTCTATGGTTCTGAGCCCTGAGATTCGCTGCAACTCACCTTTGGATTGCCAACTCCACAACTCAGCATCCCAAGCAGTGCTGATAGCAATTTGGTCTTCTCGATCTTTAAAAAACCAAAAATGCAAGAAAAAATGGCATTTTCATTTTAAAATACATTTCCTCCAATACTTCATGGTGAAGTCTGTTTTTCTTTTTATTTCAGCATATTACAGGGGTACAAATATTTAGGTTATATATATTGCCTTTACCCCACCTGAATCAGAGCTTCAAGTGTGTCCATTCCCCAGACGGTGTGTACTGCATCCATTAGGTGTAAATATACCCATACCCTCCTCCCCACCTCCCGTCTGCCCGACAGCAGATGAATGTTGCTCCTATATGTGCACTGAAGTGTTGATGAGTTAATACCAATTTGATGGTGAGTACATGTGGTGCTTGTTTGTCCCTTCTTGGGATACTTCACTTAGTAGGATGGGTTCCAGCTCTATTCAGGATAATACAAGAGGTGCTAAATCACCATTGGTTTTTGTGGCTTAGTAGAACTCCATGGTATACATATACTGGGCATCTACCCAAAGGAAGAAAAGACATTCTATAAAAAAGATATCTGCACTAGAATGTTTATAGTAGCACAATTCACAATTGCAAAGATGTGGAAACAACCCAAGTGCCCATCAATACATGAGTGGATTAATAAAACATGGTGAAGTCTTGAAGAAAGAATAAATTGTGCTCCTATTTTAAAGACAAAGGGGCTCCTGGTTTACTTTGACAATAGAGCACTTCTTTAGCTCCAGGCATTTCCTCAGGCCAGTCTTTGCTGTGGTCCACCCCCTGTGAAGCAACCTTTCTCTGACCTAGGTTAACAGTTACAGATGGGGTGTAGAGAGGGCACTTTCCTGCAGTACAAGCTGGGCTATGAGGAAAGAAAAGCATGTAACTTGTACATGCAAGTGTGGAGAGGGGCTGGTGAAGATTATATTTAAGTAACATTGAAGAAATATTCTCAAGGGATCATCCCAAAAATAACTTTGGGAAGTATAACGAAAAAATAGACATAGTCATCTACTTTTCTAATGTAAGTTCAGTTTATATTTTCTGAAATGATTCATAAACTTCACTAATTCACAAAATGTCTGTTTATATTTCATGTTTGTAGTGTCACCAGCTTTTAAATTAAATGTCATGAAATACTTTGCAGTTCCTCAGTTGCATACTTTGACAGTTTCTTCTTTTGGAATGTAACCTAAAAAAATTCTGTAAAGCCTCACTCAGTTCTATACAGCAGTACATTCAAAGCTAATTATGGGACATAATGAATCAGTTGTTTCTATCCACCAATAAGGACACCACCACTGATGGGCATAATCCATTCATCAATCAACCAGAGTACTTGTCTGGCAGTGCTATTCTGCAAGGCTTTTAAGTCTTTCTTTTGTTTGTAGGAAAATCAAAGGAGTGTCATTTTTAGAAGGTATTGGGGCTGCAGCTTAGCAGATCTGTTTTGCTGATCCAGGACAAATTCTTCATACAAATTAATTCACTACTACATATCCCAAAAACTGACAGCGGATTTAATTTAGGTGGAATTCCTTTTGTATCTTGGAGTCACCATAGTATAGATGCCAAAGGGGCATCTAAAAATGTCCAAGATTTCAGAATTAGGCAATTTCCTGGGGTTTATAAAGTTCCTAGGAGGAATTTTGGCATTGTGGTCAAGACCAATGTTTCTCAAATACTAGTGTGCATCAGAATGATTTGAAGGGTTTGTTAAAACACAGATTAATGGCTCTCAACCCCACAGTATCCCATTCAGAAGGTGAAGTGTAAAGAATCTGTATTTCTAACAAGTCCCTGGGTGATGCTGATGCCGCTGCTCTAGGACTGCACTGAGAGACCCATTGGTCTCACCTATATTCTAACCCGGTTAAAGATCCCCCCAGCCTCTTGGCAGACCTGAAAATGTTAAAAGAAATGAATGATGGAGTTAAACAGTATGGAGAGGAACAGAGATGCTCTGGGCTGATTGGTAGGCCACACACAGAAATGGAGGAAACTGCACAATCTAGAGACCTCTTTCTGTGCTACTGGCGATTTATCTCCCCTTAGCTCCATAAAAGAAAGCAAAATTGACATTTATGTGATGGCAGACCATAAGGCACCCGCTGCCAGCATGAGCAGTTCTGACTACCCACTGTTATTTTTAAATGTTTAAGACACCCTGGGAGCACTTGCAAAAAAAAAAAAAAAAAAGAGTCATGACCTAAACAACATGAGGAAAAGGATTCCAGATAGTATGCTTCACACAAAGATGTTCCTTTTCACTGATACAGGTTAGAAGACACTGCGTAGCGCAGCAGCAATTATTTTAAGGAGAAAAAAAATACAGCAAGAGCCTTTTCAGGAATATTTTCAGACCTAAATATCCTGTTCCCTATTTACCAATGAAGTTGAAATGTGGGCTATTTTATTTGGGATCATTTCTTACTCATCGAGGAAAGGTAAGAAACACTGTGTACCATATTTGGGTTTTTTAAAAAGGTACCCTTGTTCAAAACATGTAAACAATTTGTGTGCACCCCTATGGGTCTGCAGCAACCAAGGGTAACGGTCTTTGTGCCCAAGGTAAGGTATACATATGAACATTCTGGTTGCATTTTCTGGGTACCCTAAGTCCAAAAGGAGAACTCTGATTTACAGTCAACAGCTTCAACAAGTGACCCTTGGCAGAAAGGGTCTGCTTTTTCAGCTGGCGCTGCTGTTGAAGTTCAGAGGAATAGCTCATCTGTCTCTATTTCAGGCATCTGGCGCATGGAGAACCGTTTCAGCATTCTCCATTCTGCTAAATGCTTACAGATGACTTCCATATTCTGGAGCATCTGCTGGTTATCTCATTTTGAGTTATGTTCCCCATTGTGTTTTAAAAAGACTCCGTTTCTGAGCTTTTATTTTGTAAGCCCATCATTGTTGTTGCAGTCGTCATATTTGGAGAGATCAACAGATATGTCTGATGTTACCTCAGGAGAGAGGCCAAACCTGTGGATAATCTCAAAACAGAAATGATGATTTTTTTTTTTAAAAAGGAAACAAGAAAAAAAAAAGATAAAAATCCAGCTGAATCACAATTGTAAAATATATTCAGGAAATGATTCATGGGCCAAAAGTAAACAGTCATCAATAATTTTAGGATTTTTTTTGAAAGTTCTTATAAATAATACAGTACTCAAAGGACCTCTATACATTAACATAGTTGCTATGTGTGATACATGTACACATATAAATGTTATTTTGAATTTATTATTATAAGTAAATACACTCATTCTCATCCTTACTAATGCTTGCCAGGTACGGTGCTTTGCTCTATACCTTGTAAAATATCAAATAACCACATATCTGGGCTTTTCCTGAGGGAATTTTTCTTCATTTCCATAAAAGACAGACACATATAACTCACAATATATTTATTCCAGCTTCTTCATTTGCCTTTAGTGCAAATGAATGATGTTCTGCATATATTAAAGGTTTTTCTTACTTCCAGTTAATCAGATCTATGGGGCACTTTCACATGAATTTGAATATTAATGTATTTATTTAAAATCAGGGTGATTAGTGCCATTAAAATTGCTCTCTTGAACTGATTAATGCCCAATGAAAATTTCTTTGATACAAGCTGGTAATTGGACATAAAGGATGGGTGTTTTAATTACGATCATTTTCTTCAAAAAAGGAAAGCACAATGGGCATGTGAGTAGCTAATAGTCCTGTTTTCTTAATTTTTGGAGATCTTAGAACACAGAAGAGAAAAGACCAGAGTCTGCCATCCTCCTCATTTTTCAGCAAGTTAATAAACTTCTCTTTCCTTTTCCTCAAAAAAAAAAGAGAGAATAACATAAAAAACATCCATGATAACACACAATATTAAAAACATACCATTTAGTCATATATGCCTCATCGTTTTTTAAAGAAACAAACATTATAGATTTAGCTAGTCTCCAATACCCACATCCCACCATTGTAATACTTACTCGCCCTTCCCAGAGATAACTTTAATCATGAAGTTGATGTGCTTGATTTTCAGTCCATTTCTTAGACTTTGCATACATATATTACATATTTATACAAAGTAACATTCTTGACCAACATTGAAAAAAACTTAAAAAAAACCTCAGTATGTACAAAATATCTCCTGTTATTTTACAAAAGATTAAAACCACATTTTCTATTATAAAGCCATGAAAAACTTAAAACTTTAAGAAGTCATAGCTTTTCTTATCTTTAAAATCTTTAATAGAAAATATGACAGTGATGACCAGAGGAACACCTGTCCAGTATTCCTTGGGACTGCCCACTGGGTGCAAAGATTAATTTGAGGTGTTGGACTGTTTCTTGGACACAGACCAGAGGACAAAGAATGAAGGCCAGCCACATTCAAAAGTGTTGTCAGGGAAACAAAACTATCACTTTCTTTGTTTGTGAAAATTAGGCAAAATAGATTTTAGCAGCAGCTTGAGAGAACACCTTTGTCATCTTCAGAAGGTGATTGAGTTATCATATTGACATTGTCTCCCGCTCAGAGAAATAATGATTTTTGCTCTTGGTTTCAGAAAATGCCACCATTGATGGTAATCTCTTCGTATTAAGAGTGAAATTGAAAAGACCAAAGTGAGGCCAAGTGTCCTTGCCATGTTTTAGGAAGAACCGACTATCTTTTTTTTGCAGTTGCCAAATCCTATCTATAGCTCACAGATAGCCTAACAAAAAAAATCTGCATTTCTGATTGCTCTGTGTCTTACTCATTACTGATTTTCTCAGAGTATTTTCAAAGGATTAACACTTTTCCTAAATATTATAAAAAATGTTTCAGTTCATCTAGTAGAATCTGTCATGCACAGGCTTTGAGTTACTGGGAGATTTCTGTAATCATTACTACTTGGCCGGTGGACTTCCAGCCTCCCAATATCTTTTGGTAGCGATCCTGCCTTTGTGTTAAGTGTAGGTTGTATGAGTGATGAAGAAAAAAAGGAGGGAGGTTTCTGGGACTAGATTAGGAATAAAAAGCAGGACTTCATAGGAGCAAACACCCAACCCAACAGCAAGTTTAACTATACAATTATCCAGCTTGCTATTTTTGAAAATCAAAAAGGAAAAAAATAAACACTTTTTAAAAATCTCTTTTATGAATAAAGCTTATAATCAACAGACTTGTTTTTGCCACTCATTTTGCTTAGCTGTAAAAAACACCACCTTAAATTTTATCTGTATGTGTTTGTATAATCCTATGTTGTGTTCTAACAACCCAAACAACAAGAAAACACCTTTCAACAGGCTACAGGTACACAGATAATTTAAATCGAAAAAATTCTATTATGGGTGTTGGATGACATTTTAAGATCTATAATTTGTTGGTAGATTTCAGAGATGTATTTATATATATTTATATATCAATAAGCAAAATTGAAACAGAACTGTTTTTGAATGCAAGACTGCAAGACAATACGCTTCAAAAAGAGTGATGTGTGGAGGATTGTGGATGTGTGGCTACGTTCTAAATCTCCTTATGGAGAAACTTACCTACTCATTCATACGATTCCTTTTCTCCAACTGTGCTGAATCCAACTTGCTAGGCATGCTTTAAAACATTACATGGACGTGTGATGTTACTGAAAAAATATTTTTACAAGACTATAAACTTTGGTCTCAGATTTTTTTGGATAGTTTATGATTGATAATTTCAATATACTGATTTTTGGTCCTGCGATTTTATTTATGTTAAGCTTCCTTTTACTTGGCTCAATAAAGGATAGCCTTTTATCTGATTTGTAGTCTCGTCATTGCTGTGTAACATGGTAAATCTTATACTCGCAAACACCTGGGAGTTGAACTTCTTGGAAAACTCTTAAATGGAGATACTCTTGAGTTTTTTTTAATTTAATTTTTTTTGTTTGTTTACTGCTAAGGAAAACTGAACAAGAACCCCAAATTATAGAACTGTAGTTCCTGATGGAATACCCTGCCAATATAGACTATTGCCTCCTGACGTACCAATGGCTAGGAAGGACTGATTGTGCCATGAGAATCTCCACTGTTCTTATTGATAGCTGGAATTTCAATTTTGTTTCTAAATGCAGCCCCCTTGAATGTAACATCTTACCTTATCACTCTTTTATTCCAACTATAATACATGGCAGAACCTTTTGTTATAGGCTTTGACCAGTGTGAAGCTAATTGGGTAATTGGGAGAATTTGGAGATTGAGAGCCCAAGGATAAATATTCATATACTTTGCAACTGTACCTAGACCTAGATCTGGGCTCACAGATTTAGTAATTATTACATAAAATTCTTCTACCTTCCTATAAATTGTTAGAATATATTTACCACATGGCATTCAGTTTTAGTAGTAGTTATCCTAAGGTATTTCCTTTTTCCCTTATAGATTTTCTTAGGAGTTACCTCCATTTCAACATAATATTTTACCTGTCTCTTCACCAGTTTTTTAAGCAAATCATTTAGCATGGGAGTGTGGAAGACTCAACCTTGGGTACATATTAGAATCAATGAAGGCTTTGAATAGAAAAACATTCTAGTTTTCCATTGTGGTCCAATTATATCAAAGCTGGGGGTGGGTGGGTGAGGCCTGTGCATTGTTTGTGTAAAAAACTCTTCTGGTGATTGTAAAATGCAGACAGGTTTGAGAAATCCTGTCTTAGCTTTTAAAGTTTCATTGTATTATTTATACATTGTAATTACTAGTCTATGTTAAAAGATATATTTTCATACCTGACTCTACCACTATAAAAAAATAACCTAAAAGACATAGAATAGAACTTACTATATTTTGTGTTTTCTCTAGTGTATAGGTTTCAATGAATGTTTGAATGAACAAAGAAATTATAGTACAGGCCATAGTACCCCATTTTCAAGAGGATTTACCTCGGGTAATAATCAATAAATGTTGTATAAATAAATGAATGGAAGCGAAAAAAGACCAGATCTTCACTTTTAACCGTGCTTGGCATAGACCTCAGGGTCTGTATTATTAGTAAACACTGGATAATATTTTTATTGTTTGTATATATCTGTCTCTATAATATTTTTACCCTCAGGTGGAATCTAAGTCTCTTAAAAGAAAGAAACGACTCTGTTTTGTTGAGTTTATAATTTTTCAGAATGCCTAGCATCAGGGACTACTGAATGTACATTGTTGACTGACTAAAATTGATTAAAATAAATAAATTTGAATTGTTCATATTTTTAAAAATTTCTTTTTTTTGATCTACATTTCTTTTTACCTGTGATAACATTCTTTTGCTCCCTCAACCTTAAAAATCAATGAGTAAATCCCTTTATTATCCAGACACAGGTCAAAATCTTTTTCTGTGTAGAGTCTGTAAGACACCTAGAAGTAACAGGAATACGGTTATTTAGCACAGCTCTTTTTCAGTAAGTCAGACATTACCAATTCTAATTCTCCGCTAAATTTCATTTATCTACTTCATGTAGGTTGTAAGGCCTTTGAAAGGAAGTTGGATCTGCTTCACTCTGATATCCTAGAGAACCAGGATTCAAATGACTGTGCAGTGAACAGTGAATGTTACACCTTGTACTTACAGAGGAACTCAAAGAGCTTTAAAACATGATAGTGTTAATCTTCACAATATCCCTTCAAGGAAGTAACATGACATTTTAATGTCAGAAAATCCAGGTGCAGTGTGGAAAATGCCAACTAGCCTTACTGGAGGGAATTTTTTAAAGATTTGAAATCTCTTTTAAGATTGTTTTGTTTATGTATTTCAGACTTTAAGCTTTTCAGTTCTATGTCTGGTGCCTTGTAAGCTTGAAATTTTCCAGATGGTTTTTTCAACCCAAAGGACACTTGTTTTTCTTTTAATAGAGACTTGGTTATACTTATATTCATTTTATTTTCTGCAAATTATTGTATACAGATGGTTTGACTATAGGTGTAACACCACTGACCTTTGGGATTTTGACTAATTAATTTCAGCTGCTGTAACATTGGCTTTCCAATGTGTAAAGACCCATATAAATTATAATGACAATGAAAATCATCATAATAGATAATTTTCTGCACTCCAAACCATTTTCTTGGTTCAATATCTTTTTTTCTCTTTGTTTTCCATTTAGTCATATTACAGTCCATTGTTAACATTGTCACCTATGGATGCTATCTCAAAATGCTTGAATATTTTCAGGATGGCCTTGCATGATAGAGTCTCATGATAAAGAAACTTGCCGTGACTTAGCTTCAGGTAGCTATCCTACCATCCACAAACACACAGTTCAAACACAGAAAATAGGACAACAGATGCATATTTACCCACCACTGGCAATAGTTATCAGTTTGTAGTATTAATGTATGATCCTCCTTTTTATTTAAAGGAACAGTGTTTAATAAGAGCCAAAGCTTCATATCCCTAATTCATTTCCCAGTCTTTCTCCGCCAGAGATAACTGCTACCCTGATATTGGTATATATCATTCATATATATGTTTATGCTTTTGTTACATATACTTACACATAAACAGTACATACTCTTCTGTGTATTTTGAAACTTTATATAAATGATGTGATACTACTACTATCGTTTTTAAATTTCTTTTTTACTAGAATTATATTTCTAAATTTTCTCATGTTTTTACATAGAGTTAACATTTTTGAATTGCTGAGAGTGTTTATTATAAATAAATCATAGTATACTTATCCATTCCCTTACTGAAAAAATTATATATCTTCCACCATGTTTTGATTTTAAAAAAGAAATAAATAAATAGCAATAAATATCTCTGGACACATGCTCAAAATGTCTTTGGGAAAAACATAAAGACATAGCATTGCTTGATCATAGAATACTCATATATTCCTTTTGTAGGGATGGCTCAATGGTACTCCAGAGTGGTATTAGCAAGTTATATCCCCATCAGCAATGGATAGCAGTCCCAATTTCCACTTCTTATTACTAACACTTGTTATCATATATATTAATTTTTAAAAATATCATGGATATGAGCTGGTAGAATGTTATTTTATTTGCACATTCATGATTAAGAAAGGGAATAGGCATTTTTTTCTATTCCTTCCTTTGAAATTCAACATTCTTTCTAGGTGAGTTATCTATTTGTATATGCAATCAGTTTCTTTCTACTGGATCATTTATGTATGTTTTCCACTTTGCATTCAATTTATAAATCATTTACTAGTTGTATGTTTGGTAGTATCTCTCTTCATATTATTTATAGTGTTCTTTGTCATTTAGAAATATTAATTTTAAATGCAATCATTTATAAAACATTAATGAATTTTGTTTTTTACTTTTTGTCATTTGTCAAAACCTTATCAATTATCAAGCATTCATTCCAATATCTGTGCAGTCTATTGCTAAATTGACTCATTACTTTCTTTTATTTCCCATTGGAATCTTTATATTTATAGACTAAGACTGTATTTTAAAAATTAATTTAGCATTTTCAAACTATCAATGCTTAATAATTTAAGTCTCACTTCCTTATTCTTCTTATTAAAATCTTGGTGATTTTTTGCTTTTTACAATTCTATCTACATTTAAGGATTTGTTTGTCAAGTATTATTAAAACAGCTCTATTAGGATTATATGAAATGCTTTTTCATGTAGATTAATTTGAAGTAAAAAAATCTTTATGATATTGAGTCTTTCTATCCATAAACAAGATACTTCTCTCAATTTATTTATAATTTCTAATATGAAGTAGTTACATTAAAAACATTTTAAATATAAATGTAAAATTGAATAATTTGATAATATAGCTAAAAAGCAGGCATTGCCATCTAACATGAATTCAAAGTATAAAAGCAAATAATTTATAAAACATATGGATTGATTTTCAAAACGAGAAAATAGTTGTAAATTTCCCTTATGGTTCATAAGAGCTTTTAAACTATATACTGATAGTTGGAAATGTTTATTTTCGACCAATTTGATTTCAGACAATCCAATTAGTACATGAGGCAAAATTTTAAAATTCAAGAAAACTATGTCATACAAGGGTGGAAACTATACTGAGATAATAGGGAGTCAGAACAAAACCTCCAAAAGAATCAAATGTAAGAAAAGTACTAAAAACGACATAAAATATTTCATTCTATTCCAGGAAACAAAGACTTAAAATATTCATTTCTGACCATTCCATCTTTCTAATCAATTGATTATATTGACTAATTGTTTCCCACCATCCCATCTGGTCCCTTTCCTTGTTCGTGTTTCAAACTACAAATCTCTTTGCACTTCCATCTCCCTTTGTTTCACAATTCCCACATTTATGTAGATTCTTTCTTCTCACCTGAATATTATTGTTTCCTTCCGTTCCAATATTTCCGTTGTACCCATTTGGAGCCTCTATTCCCATATATTTTCAACTTCTTTGCTGAAAGTGCACATCATTCAAAACTACCCCATATCTAGACACCTAGACACAATTTTTCCTTAAATGTAGGTTTTGCTTTTTTAGAGATAAGGCCTAACTCTGTCATCCAAGCTACTAAGCTAGCTAATATGATCAGTAGCCTAATCATAGATCACTACAGCCTTGAATTCCTGGGTGCAAGCAATCCTCCTCCTCAGCCTCCTGAGTAGCTGGGACTACAGGCACATGACACCACACCCGGCTAATTTTTTATTTTTCTTATTTTTTGCAGAGACAAGGTCTTACTATATTGCCCAGACTGGCCTCAAACTCCTGGGCTCAAGCAATCCTCCTACCTCACCCTACCAAAATACTGGGATTGCAGGCATGAGCCGCCGAGCCCCGGTGAAATGCATTTTTTAAAACTATCACCTCCAATCATTCCAATGCTTTGTCTGTTGTTTTCATTATACTTGTTCTTCCATTCACTGAGAATATCAGTACATTGGCCTTTCTATATTCTTTCAATATACAGAATCTTTTTGTATTCATTTTCTTCTCTAGCCAGATAAAGGTTAGAAATCCATCACTTTACTCTCTTGTCAGTATTCCCAGGTTTTTCCTCCCTTTATTTTTAAATGGCAAAGTTAAAAATCAAGTTTTTTTTTGTTTGTTTGTTTTTCTTTGTTTTTTTTGCCAGTTTTTTACTTTGGGATTCTCTAGTGTTTGCAGCACTGCCTGGAATTTATTAGGCATTCAGTACATATAAACAATAAATTAAAGAAATGTAGAACTCTTACAACAAAGTAATTGGTTAGTCAATCTAGGCTTAATTATTGGACGAAATTGCTAAAAGTGGAATCATTGAAATATTAATAAAATTAACAGACATGTGTGCCTTTAAGGTGGTAGGTGAGAGGGACCTAGGATATTTAAAACATGGAATGAAATACCAGCTTTTGTGTTATTTATGATATGCTAAACACGTGCCATCCTGGGAACTTGCTAGATGTTAAGATCCCAGTTTCATTGGAAGGTGGAGCAGAAAGGATTTTAGATGATTACAAATTATTTCACATGTGATTTGGCACTTCTCAGATTCACAAATCATGTAAAAATGATTCAACCGTTGAATATTAGAAGCTAGGACACCTTGGAGATAAAGTTGATTATATCTGTTTCAGTAAGTTTAGAAAGATTTTCTATAACCATTCACATAGTCCTGCAACATCACACACAATTTTCACTAGTTATTATGGAGGTACAAGATAAAGGCTTATTTCACTAATACGTCATTGAAGAAAACATGAAAAGTTCTTTAAAATGCTATTTTGGTACAGACGTGATCCGAATAAGGATGACTTGGCTGTTAATCAGAAACTGCAGTCATTCTTATTTCTAGAGAATATTAGTGAGTCATATTTTTGCGAGCTGATATCAAAGAATTTATCTAAGAAATAGAGAAGTGTGTATTCCATTAGTTATTCAGAACTTTATCTGATTATTTAGTAGAGCTGGGCTATGTTTTGCATAATATCATTATTTAAAAGATAGGGTGGATAAGAATAAGGAGTCATTCAGTTTCTGTGTTCCATCTTCTCTTCATTCAAATCTTCAAACACACATTTAACATGGTGGCTCTAGCAAGGTAATCAAAATAGAACTTGTAAAAATTGCTTGCTTGTAAATATTTCTATCAGGAAAGTAGGCTAACTACTGGAACAAAAAATATAGAATAATTATTGAAATAAGAAGCTCTTGAATATTAGTGCCTTAATTTAGGCAAGATTTGTTTCTTGCTCATATCACATAATCTATGGCAGTCTGGCATCTCTTCTCAAAGTGATGATTCAGAGGTTCATCTTTTCCCGGCATCTTACGGTACATCTTCAACACATGACCTTCAGGTTTGCCTCAGAAGTAGAAAGAGATCAGAGGACTGCTTGTGGGAGATGTAAGGGACTGGGCATAGAAATGCAACACATTCTGTCAATCAGAGTAGAGTCAAATGGTCCCATTAACTTTGAGGAGACAGGGGAATGTCATGCTCAGGAAAGGCAGGCAAAAGAAATGAATTTAGTAAAAAAAAAAATAGCAAAATTCTAGCCTCACTCTTTAACTGTCAACGTATTAATATTCATACTATAGTGGCCCTGGAAGTGAGTCACTGAAATCTGCTTCAAAAGAACCTCATGAGGGGAGCACAGGTGACTCACAGCTCCAGCTGTTATACCTTTGAATCAACACCCCAAATTTCATGCTTGATGTGAAATTTCTTCAAGAGCAACACGTTCTTGGGGTCTACTAATTGACCTGGGCAAAACTTTCTCATAACTCATCCTATCCAACAATTCCTTTCCTTTCTTTTCTTCCCTTTCTTCTTTCACAAGAGTCAGATCTACACAGTGGTCTGAAGGCTCTTATTGTCCATGCTTAGTCCCACTTTTATCCTTCATGGAACTACCACAATAAATTTCTTGGCTGTCTAATTCCATCTTGATGTTTTCTTGGTAGAGGACCTGAATTGACACAAATGGTACTAGGATTGATTGATTCAGGAAATTGGACAACAAGATGATTTTTGAGAAGGACTTACTCCTTACCTGGCTTATAAAGAGGATCTGGTCTTAAGAGGTATGTGCAGCATGGATAATTCCTGGCACAAGATGGTGGCCTAACTCCTGAAGGTTTTAGCAGTGGTGCCCTAGGAAAATGTCCTGGCCCAGAGGAATAACCTTGCTAGGGCAATGCTTCAGGCATTTGAAAGATATGTGGAGAACAACTCCTTTAAGGACAGAGGAATTGCCTAGTTACTACTAGGTTCTATTGACAACTTGCAACAAGATAAAGGGAAACTGACAGTGGTTAACTGACAGTTAAATACTTCCGTAGCTTATGAAAAGCCCCTTCTCTCCTGTAGAAAAAGACCAGACAGGAGTGATATATTAGTCAGCTCAGGCTGTCATAACAGAATGCCATAGGCTGTGTTGCTTCAACAACAGAAATTTATTTCTCAAGTTCTGAAGGGTGGGAAGTCCGAGATCAAGGTACCATCAGGGTTGGTGTCTGGTAAGGGCTCTCTTCTTGGGTTGCAGATGACCACTTTCTTGCTGTGTCCTTACATGGCCTTTTCTCTGTGCATGCTCAGAGATTAATTTTGGATTAGATTAGAGATTGTTTGATCAAGGAGGGCAGAATATGACAGGATAATCAAAAATTCATTTACTTTGTGATACTTTCTCAGGACATGTGATTTAATACCTTCCAAAGACTGCAGGGAATGGGACAAACTCACTGCTGAGGTGGCTGCTAAATGTGTGGAAAACCAAAGATCCATGCTAAGTGAAGTAGAAATTCCTGAATTTTCCTGATATATGGTAGAGAAAGGAAGAAGAAGTTTCAGGGAGGCAGGCATACTAGTATGGGTATATTGTGTAAGTTCCAAACACCTACCAGATGATTACGTTCCATCACCAAGACGATGAGGAATGTTCTGGTGAGAGGGGCACCAGTATCACTGAGAATTTTAGAAATGTGTCTTCTGTATGCCAGGGCTGACAGCAGGTGCACACAGACCTGGGCTCTTTAATAACCCTATGGATGATGAGGCACCAAATAAATAAACACCAGGGAGTATCTTTTAAAGCCAGGAACCAGGAGGTTACAAATTACTGTAACAACAAGAAAGAAGAGAAGAATAGTCAAGATGTGAAGTGATGGTTAATAGAGGATGCCATCTACAGGAACAAAATAGATGGGAAACCAACAAGAGTACTGTTTAATATGTACAACCAGAACATGGTAAGAGTAAAAAAAAGCAGGAGGTTGAGGGCAGTCATTTCAGTAAAAAGTCATAATTCCTTGCTGAACTGCTTTTCAAATACAGCACCTCTTGACAAAAGAAGTGACCAGATTCCCTAGGAGGAAAGACCAGCAAGTACATACTGTAATGACTCCTCCAGTTCATCTCCAAAAGGGCTCATGGTCACTTTCTTGAGTGCCTTTATATTGGGGAAAGGGTCATACCTAGATATTTTGAAAATTATTGCATACAGAATTTGAGTTATTTCTATACTAAGAAACTGAAAGCTCATTATGCCCCCCCTGTGAAAATAGGGAGTAAGAGGGGCCAAGTAATAAATAGAGTCCTGGCTAAATTCAAGCTATTGGGTCCATGGGTAGAATCATCTGGTTACTGTTTCCCTAGTCTCTGAATGTATAATAGGGAATGATATTCCTGGAAGTTGGATGATACCCTTATGAGTCTGACCTGTTGGGTAAGGGTTAGAATAGTGAAGAAAGCCAAGGCCAAGTGGAAATCTCAGAAACTGCTCTTGCCTTTCCCCCTAACCAAGAAATTAAATTAAAAATGATTACTATTACATTTTGTGGGCAATGACGGAGATTGGTGCTTCAATTACAGACTTAAAGATTATAAGGATGGTGGTCCTTATTATATCACCATTTAATTTTCCAGGATTCATCTGGTTTCTGTAGGGACCTGATAGTCAAATTAAATGGTGCCTATTATTTAGTTCAACTTATTGTACACTACCACAAGTTCAATAAAGTAACACTCCATTTGCAGCTTCCATGCCAAATGTGGTATTATTGCTAGAATAGATTAATAAGGCTTTAGGTTTATGGATTCAGCCATTGACTTGGGTAATGAATTCTTTTCTATTTCAACTAGGAAAAAGGATTAGACATGGTAAATTGTAAAGGATTTGGATTTTACTCTAAATGCAATGTGAGGACACTTGGAGACTATGATTTATATTTTTAAAAAGATCACTCTTATTCTCTTTGGAGAGTAGATTTTAGAGGGAAAAGTACAAGAAAGGAGACCAGTTATAAGGCTATTGCTGCATTTCTGGAAAGAATTGGTGGAGTTCAGATAAGGGAGATGGCAGAGGCTTTGGAGAGAAGTGTGTTGATGAAAGATATA